>VYZX01002482.1:0-52389 GCA_013401335.1 Brachypteracias leptosomus | reverse complement strand
TCTGAGCGGCCTGACCTAGGTAGAGATGTCCCTGCTTGTGTACGGAGGTTGCATAAGATGACCTCTAGAGGTTCCTTCCAGCCTAAAACATTCTATGATTCTATGAAAGGCTTCTAGAAGATCTCAGAGAGGAGAGGGAGAGGGAGAGGGAGAGGGAGAGGGAGAGGGAGAGGAGAGGCACCCCTAATTAGTGGGTGCCCTAGGAAATAGAGCAAAGTTCATGGAATGAATTTTTCCAGCTGCCTGATGTCTCAACAAAGCTATAGCATCTCCTCATTTTCATCCATGGCATCTTCCAGAGGTTTACTTCACACACAGACATGGGCACTAACAATATTTTTTCATTTGAGGCTTTATTGTTTGTTTTTCCTTTTATTTTTGTTGTTGTTGAAAGACCAATGCTGTGCACAATACAGACCTAGAGGTCTGCCCAGCTTTCATGTCTCTACGGCCAAGGTCAGAAATACATCAGGGCTGTATCTTCTCTGTGGCAGTAGTGTTGTGGGAGACCCTTAGACTGGCACAGACTGCAATCTCTCTTTTGCATTTAAGGACACCATGGTGATTCAGTTTGGGATTATCTTAAACTATGTAGCAAGCCATTATCCCAAGTTCCTGAGCTGGAAACCTTGTGACTTTCATTTCTCTTCCCTATTTATAAATCTCTCCCTTCTTTCCCTCTGCCCATCACTCCTGCCTCTCCACCCTGACCTGCTTCTGCGCACTCCCAGAGGTGAAACCTGCAGTTATGACACTGCAGTTTGTGTGTCATATTGTAACTGGGTTTCCACATCCTCCTCACTCTGTTGTAAAAGCACTCGAAGAGGAAGAAGGGCAAATAATGAAATATAGGAAAGCAGGAAAAGAGGAAGCAGCCAAGAGACAGCAGCCCAACTGAAATGCTAAGAATTATGGAGAAGTGACAGAAAGGGAAGCACAGACCAGGAATTATACTTGGTGGCTTAGCAAAAAAATTTTTTAAAACAAACAAAAAATATATAAGCTTAGCCTTTTCTGCCTCTGCAGCAATCTTCCACATTACTATCCCTCTCTGACTTTCACCCACTTGACCTGCATTCCCCTTCCTGCCTCCTTTAAGACAGTTAGCAAACTGTGCTACTCTGTGTACAGCTGGACTTCACCAAACCTGAACCAATCACCACCCTCCTTCTTAACTTCATATGAACCAGGAGGAGGGATTCTTCAAATCACTCACAGAAAGAAAAGAGGGAAATAAAAAATGAGGAAAAGGCCTCACAATGCCTAGCCTTAGGGTGAGAAGGCTCAAATGGGCAATGGTCTTATTTGCTGAAGACAGCCATGGAGGACAGAGTGGTGAAAGAGTACAGAAGGAAATTGGCTAAAGCAGAGTAGGGATTGCCTAACTGGGCAATCCTGCCCAGCAGCCAGTGGATGGAGCAGACAGCTTAGGAAGTCCTTCCACCAAGATCATGGACCATTCTGTCCTCTTATTCAGAATGAAACTTGGCCGAAGCAGAAAGCGTTTGAAATTCACATGAAGAATTCTCTCTTCTCCATTTGCAGGCAAAGAGATACAAAAGAGAACATGAACCTCTTTAAGAACAGAGTGGGAGCCAGCTTTTACACTCTTGCATTTCTCAGGGAGTTTTCAGCAATATTTTTTCTGATAAAGAGCTGAGTAGAAAGTACAAACTTGAGAAATGACCCTCTATAAATACCACAACACTAAAAGTTATGCATTCTTTTTGAGTCAAGATCCAGTCTTTATCTTATCCACTGTGTAACTGAATTTTGTAGTTTCTCAGGAAGATGGTGGTGAAATCCTGCATGTAAATGAAGACAGGAGTGTTACACAAAGGTGTAGTGTGGTATAATTATTTGTTCATCGCTGCTTGAAAGCTATCCTGCTGGAAGAGCTCGTTCAAACCATTTGTGGCTGTTCCCCCACACAGGAGGCTGTCAGGAGGTGATAAGAAATGGGTATTAGTGAAGCTTCACTTTCTTTGAAACACTCTTGCACAGAGAATATCAACAGGCTCAGCTATTTTCCCTACCATTTATCTGTGAATTAGGAAATATCTTCTGGGCCACTCGTGTACTTAGCCCTTCAGCTACAGTTAATGTATTTTGGGATATGCAGGACAGAGGAGAGATGACTTCACCTGTGTAGGAAGGAGTTAGTGGTTTTCTCTTGCAAATGGCAACAGGTCCCTTAGACATTATGACTGTTGGAGACTGGCACTGCATGATGTCCCATCCTGCAGCTCTGACAGCTCTTCCACTTCCTTACAGGTATAGCACCAATACTTCTAGTTCACAGAAGCATAGTTTATACACTGCATTATTTTTCTAGGGATGGCGAGGTGACCAGGCTGCGTAATACCCACGTACATGTTATCTGAGAGGGACTATGAACATCGTGAAGGTTTTGCCTAGCTTGTCATGACTTATTTATTACAGAGAAGGGCTGGTGTAAATTTTGGGTTTGAGGGGCATAACCTGCCTTCTTCTGGCTTTACTAGTTCTGGTCTGGTTTTAACTTCAGTGGAACCCCTCTTGATTTAGTTCAGCACTTCCAAAGACAAAAACCAAACCTGTCAAGCAGCTGCTCAAGAAACAATGCCATGTCAAGTCAAATGAGTATTGTAAGAGAACTTAGCTATGGATGTTCTCCACAGAAAATGGATGCAATTTTTCTATTTGATTTTGGATGAAAAGTGCCAGGTAAAAGAGGAACAAATATGATAATTTTCCTGTCTAGCCAGTCATAATGTTACCTACTGTTAAACCAAGGAAGCTGGAAACAGCAAAGCATTGCCTGTAATGCTAGCCATAAGGAAAGGCATGAGTAGTTTGCTTGGTTAAGGAGCAATACCGCAAGGGGATTTTTATGCTGATGTAAACCTAGAAAAAAGAGAACATTAAATAGCAATAGAAATGGGCAATACTTGGTCCAGAACTATTCTCAGTTTCTCACCAATTATAAAGACACTTATCTTTTAATAATTCTCTCCCTCACAAGCAGCAGCCTTCTGCTTCAGCCTATACAGAATGCAATAGCAAACAAAATTTTATGGCCTTAAAGAGGGACAGGACACTGGATGTAGACTGAGGAAATCTAGGTTTAATTCCTAGCTCAGCCACAGACTTCCTGTGTGGCCCTGGGAAAGACACTTAATCCATCATGTGCCCTTACTTCCCTATCTGCACATTTTTCAATTCTTTTTTAATGGGGATAAGACTCAAAAGTCTAATGGGGAACCTCAAAAGCTGTGTTGTTGTCTAGAGTGACTCCTACATCTGAGTACATGCCTTTCAAGTGTCCTAAAAGAAGAGGCTGAAATCTGGCCATGCACTGGTCACCCTTCTGATGTGTCCCACAGAAGGTGACTAGGGACTGTGGGACAGGCAGCATTTGTAGCTCAAAAGGCTGCATCACTCGGGTATTTGTGAAAATGTTACCCATAATCTATGATGCATCCTACAGAATTATACAAAGGTAGAATTATTGTCCAGCCCGATACACCTCAGTTATACCCATAAAATACTGGGTATCAAGTGCTTGGAGCCCTTAGCCAGCAATCCTTTACCTAGGACTGCTCAAGGTCAAAAAAGCAGGCTTTTTCCTCCTCAGACTGATAATGCAGAAGCAAGAAAAGGAATGATATTTTTCTTTAGCTGGCCTTTTCCCATGTTACCACTCTGTTCCAAGAGAGATGTAAAAATCCCAAAGGCAACTACCTCAAGAAAGAAATCATAAGCTGTTTAAACTATTCAAACCTGTTTTAATTTCCCGCCATGCTGCAGCCAGCATGGCAGAAGCTATCAGTGGTCTGAGAAGGGAAACAAGAGGGAGGCTCAGTCTGTACCCTTTTTGTAGGAAATGACTAAATACTGAAAACTGTGTCATCTCCAGTTCAGCTTCATAGCACTTCTCATACATGTTCAGTTATGAAGTGTGAAATCTCACTCCAAAACCAAATTGCTAGAGTATTTCTTTTCTTTGTAATGCAAAAGATCTTCAGAAACAACTCAGCAAAAGAAAAGTCAGGACAAGAGTATGGATTTGACCCCCTGAAATTTGGTCTTAAATCCCAACTTCATCCTCAGCTGTGCATGCTCCCAGGATCAGCCTCACTTACTGCTCTGTCACGCTGGCACCAGGCTGCAATTCCACTCATTACACTGGCGCGACCTGGGACTCCTGTCTGTATAGATCAGGCACAGAGCTGGAAACCAGCCCTCCCCTTTTTCTAAAAGTCCAAGTGATATAGTGAATTGCTCATCTGCACTAAGTTCTAGATCAATTATTAGTCAGAAAATTAATTATTTTCTGATTTCCAAAATGATCTAATAATTTACCGCCAATATTTATTTTATACCCTCATCTACCATTACCAAATACTTCATTTATTTATGTTTACTTGTTTTATATTTTTTGATCTCACTTTTCAAGCTAAAGAGATGCATTGTTTAAAAAAAAGCCAAGTACTTTGTACCAAACCAATCCCACTGCACCCTGGAAGAAGATACAAGACTATTTTTCCACAGCTATTAAAAAAAGTAAATTTGCTCTCTGATCTCTAGAATACTACTTATGGTGTAGATTCCATAGCACAATTGATTACATCTCATTGTGCCCTACCTCACGCTTACATGGGCTAGGACTTGTAAGGCTTAATTAATCAATCAAGCCTTAATTAGATTGTAAGCTCTTTGGGGCATGCTGTTGGTGTTTGTGCAGCATGTAGAGCAATAAAGCTGTGTTCCTTTTCCAGGAACCCTGTGCCACAACACAAATTCATAGACAAAACCATAACAACTGGAGAGAAATGGCAGTGGAAAAAGCCCAAAGATGAATTCGATCTCCTTCCCAGTCCTACACAAATGGTAAGAGCCAGTATGGACAGAGGACTCACAATTATATGCAACTAGAACTATGCTGTGAAAACTGGTGCCAGGCATTCAGAGAGTGATCAAAACTTGGCCTCCCATAAGGGCTGATGATCTGTTCAGACTATCAGCATTGGCAATTCCTGCCCTCTCAGCATTTATGGAATATTTGAAAGTGACTAGCAGGCAAAGTTTCTGTCAAATTTCCTCTCTGCTCCTAGCTGTGTGCCCTGGACAGTGTAAGTGCCTTTTACTTGGAGGAATCCTTTTGTTGCCTTTTAAGCATCTGCCCCTTTTATGTTTTTCAATTATTTCTGCTTTTCAATTATTGCAAAGGAACAGACCTTCTGTTGCATTTTTCCCAAACACAAAGGATTCTAAGCATGGAAACACCCAACTGTGTGTCCAAATGTGCTATTACACATTAGGAAAAAAAACACCACCTTTTTCCCCATGAACTACCAAGTTGCAATTCCTGGTTGTTACTAAGCCAGAGAGAGTGCATCAGTACTACTCTATCCAAGATCCATTCATATTAACACCCAGACAGTGTTGCTGGACTAAGAGTAAGGCAGATGGAAAGTGTGAAAACTCTTCCTCATGAAGTTGGTATTTCTTATTAGCTAAGGTAAACTTTGGTATCTGTGCTGTGGCTGTGCTGCACTGTGGAGTTAGTGTGAGGTCAAGAAAGGAAATTAAATCCCCCTAACTCCAGCAATGAGGAACACATATATCCAGAAACACAGTTTGGGCTATTAGGTTATACAGGCTGAACCAGGTCACAGTTAGGCAGGTTTGTCAGAGGCTGCAGCAAGTCTGCAGACCTGGTCTTCAGAAAATGAACCTTTACCTGGTAAACTGGTCAGCAACCAGAGACAAAAATACAGGACTGATGAACAATCCTTTGTTCATTTGGAGGAGAGCATCTCAAGGAGAGTTGTTTCTGCCTTGTCCAACACAAAAGATAAAATTGTGCTGGTTGAATATTACTATTCAACTATGAATATTACTAAGGATCTCAAATCCCAGTAATACCAGTATCCTACTGGCAGGCCTCTGGTCTCTTGGAAAATGTTAGATATCAGGATTGTCACTTGCATCAGAGCAGTGCCAAGAGTTGTCCTTGCCACTAGGATGGATTAAGCACATGTCATACACAGCTTCAAATTAATTTATCCCAAAGGCACCATGGAATCCCAGTGAGGCTGATGTGAGCCACAGGCTCACACCTTCAGGGTAACATGCTTCTCAAGTGTTCATAGAAGAGAACGTTAAAAGTTTCATTTTCTGTTGTCATCTTTTTTATCGAATGAATGTGCAGTGGCTGTTGGTAGTGCAGGACCGTGGCCTGCTGTGGCAAATCTTCCCAGCAACTCTTGTGAAATTTGTTTCTGCTGATGCAAATGTGCTGCTTGCTAGAGCTCCCCGTTGCTATCTGATGATCCTATGTCTGAACGTGAAAAACACAACCCACAACCCAGAATGTGTGGATCGCTGTGTTCTCAGGAAGTATGCAACTAATATAACTATTTGTGCTCTATCTCACTGAGGGTAAAAAAGAGGGGTGAAAAAACCCATCATTGCACAGCAAACACGAGTCCTTACACAGGAAGGCTGGGAACTGCATTTTGCTCAACTAGCCTGGCCTTTGTGAGAGGTTATATTTTGCACTCAACTATAGCTCCCTGAGACTTGCATAAGGAGATTCCCTGAATATCATTGTCGCTTTCTGGGATGGGAAAGCAGAAGGGTCCATCACTACATCTGTTACAGTGGTTCTTTTAATCATGCATTTGCATTCATTAACTCAGCTACAGAAACACCTCTAAGAAACTTATTGAGTTAGGCATACAGCAGCTTTTAGTGGGAATCTGTATCTCAGGTGAGATATATAAGATGTTATATATCTGGTCCTCTGCTATGAGGACCAGATGTCCCCCAAAGCTTCACTGTGCAATCCTAAATTTGGTATAGGACTATAAAAGAATCTTCTGGGAAAAACATTTAATTGATGTATCCCTGACTCTCCGTTAAAAACCTTACCTGAATTACACTGTAAGAAATTAAGCAAATACTACATCCAAACACAAGAAGGAACAGCATTTACAGACTGCAGGGGAAGATCCTGAGAGCCCCTGTACCCCTCCACTGCTGAGCCAGTAGTGGCAGGCAGGAGAGCCTCTGCAGGCAATCGCCTCAGGTGAGGAACACCAGTGGGAAGGACTGAGAGGGAGAGAGTGTCTCTCTTTTCTTTCCTCAGCTCCCTCTATATCTTCACAAACTCTTTGGTGGCCATTCTAGTACCATGACCCCATCCGCCTTCACAGTCGCCACAGCCTGGCAGCTCTGCATGGCCTGCAAAAGCCACAACAGTTACAAGCGGGTCTTCCTCTGCTGCTGCCCACTTCCCAAATGGAATTTACACTTAGGTTTCTTATAGAGATACAGACAAATTAGCAGGAACTAAATTTTTCCTCTTTCAGTTTGAAAAAAAAAAGACAACGACAACACGTATTTTGCAGAGTGTGTGTCTGATAGGTCTTTTCTTTCCCTTTAAAAAGAATGAAAAACTCAGCTTTCAAGATAAATGCTTTTTTGCATATGTGTGCTGTTTTTAGCTTTTGACAGAGACACACACATAGTGAAATTTGATTTTGTAGGCATATAATTTTATGTGTGCTGACAGATATATCTTTATATGTACATGTGTGCATTTACACATGTAAAAGATAGAATGTGGAGTAAATGGCTCCTGTTGGCTGGAAAATGCATTGCCATTTCCAACATCAAAGGGAGACTTAAAGAGAAGAAATTAATTACAAAAAGTTTTAGAAATGAAAAATATTTTTTCATTGTGTCCTTAACACTAAGGGCTAAATTGTGCATTGTATAAATCAATCTCTTTCACAGCACACAGGGGAGAACTTACTAGCAATGGTTACACTGTGCAGGGAATGTACAGAATCATTAATGTATATTTACAGAATGAACAATATCAGACTTCTCTAGTCTGTTTTGCAAGGAGAAAAAAAATTCTACTTAACACCACAATAAGCCCTTGATAGGATACCAATTTTACTAGGATCCACTAGCAATGTGGCTGTAAGATTAAACAAACGTGTTGCTACACCAGAGGTAATACCTCATTACCATTATTATTTCCTCATCTTTTACATGAGTTGGGCTCCAAAGCCACAGAAGTCTTTTGCTGGCACAATTATAATTTCTCATTTTTATTTCTACTTGTCATCATGTGGACAAATGGGCAGGAAGCTCAACTCCTCCCCAGAAAAGTCTAGTTCCCATTTGACTTCTAGATAAACTGTTGTAGGTCCACACCTGCAGCAGATGAAGTTCCAGCAACCATGCTGGCCATCAGGGCTTCCCCACCTCCCCTCCAATGTTCAGTGACAGGAGGTGCCAGATAAAAAATTATTTGGATTCTGGGAGGAAAAAGGACAAACCCTGCCTCAGAAAGGAAGGTGTCATGTCAGCATGGAAGGGATGTTCTCACCTCTCCGCTCATGGCTTCAGCCTGGGGAAATCAGGAGGGCTGCTCTGCTATGGAGAGACAGAGACATTCACAGCATGAATTGTGAATACAGCCAGCTGGGTGTTGGGGTAGGGATGGATCACAGACAAATCCACACTTTTCTTGGCCACATAGGTGATTCTTTCCCTTTGTAAATCTGTGCACAAAAACCAAGCAGTGGATCTCAGTCCACTCTACAGTAAGGCAAACACATTTTTCATAGTGAATTTCATATGTGTACATGTTGTTCTCCCCGGAAAATAAATTCTCATATGAAGAGACCCGGAAAGATATCTCTGAAAGCCAGATGCAGCAGGAGGGGTGCAGCAATGGCAGTGTTCCCTAGCTGGCAGTCGCCATTTCAGTGCTAACGAAACCATCCTGCTTCAACACCAACCACTGCCACCACTTCCGAGCATTGCAACACGTATTCACAGCAGGAAAAAACAGGCTCAATAACTCAATCCATGCAGCACTGAGGTGTACAGTACTGTGAATGACCTCCCTCCAAAAAACCCTAAGCTGTAATGAAAAATCAGAACACAAAGTTCTTTGCTTAGAAAAAACCAAAACGCAAAAACCACCAAAGATTTGGGAAGTTCAAATCCATAGAGGGGATGTTGGCAGATCACAACTTCTTACAAATACAGGATGCTTTTAAATGATGAAATATGGAGAATATTTCCTCTTCTATTAATTGCAACACAAGCTGAAAGTGTCACCAACTTTAGTTAGAACCCACCTTTCCATTGCATTAAACATTTCTGTTACGTTACTTAATCAGCAGGGAGGGCAAAATCATGTGTAGGCACTTGCTGTTATATGAAGGAATGAGCAATTCCTTTTAAAGCTCTCTTTTTTTTAATGGAGGGGTCATGGAGCAGGCAAGTTCTTACATTGTTCCATAAAATAATCTAGAAGTTACTGAAAACTCTGGTAAGACCCACTTCCTCAGAAGAAACATTTCCAGGGTTAAAAAAACTGGGTTATGTGAAAGTTCTCCTTACTCTTCATTCTCTTCTCTTTTTTTTTTTTTTCCTCTTTAAACTCTGATATATGGCTTGGAAGAGTGGAAGTCAATGCATTTTGTCACATTTCTCCACTTTTGTCACATTTGTTACACTTCTCAAATGAGATAATTTTGGACCGTCTTTGGGGGAGGAGAAATGGAGGAAATGGAAGGTGAAAATCAAAGATTCTTTATGGATCAGCTCTGTTTTAGTTTGAAATTGAGAGTAATTATGTGTTTGCTCTGTATTTACTAATTCTCTGCAAACCTTCAATGGGGTCCTTAATCCCATTTTTATATATGGATTTTGGCATGTGTGGGTTGAAATATTATTTACATCAAATGAGTAGGAGTTACTTCCAAAAATCCCATTTTGTGCCTGTAGTATTACTATAGCTGATGGTGGAACAATAGATTAAATGCCTTCTTGGGATCTCTCCTTATGCCTGTAACTTGGACACCTAAATGCTTCCAGGAAACATGTCCCTAAAATTCAACGGATACAAGAACTAGGCACAATTCCTAACTTAAAAATGTGTAAAAAACTGAGAGAAGTGCACACTAAATGGGTTACTTTACTAGAAATTATGTTCCCTGCACATGCACCTTTACAACACAGAATTCACTTACTGGAGAGGGAGGACACAGCAGAAAGTGTCTCACTGAAGGCTGCACACCTAACCAGCTTTTGGGCTGCTGCTCTGCTGGCTCACTTGTTCAGGGAGGCAGGTAGATGAGGTAGGACAGAGTTTCCAACAAGCTGTATCCGGAGGTCAAAATCCTGGGGTGCTGGCTGATCCACCTTCACAGGCTAACAGCTTGTTTTGGTCACACTTCTTCACCGTTAATGACATGCAGAGGGTGAGCCTGCACTGGCTGCTATGGCATATTCCTACTGCATGTGGGGCAAAACTTTTTCTGGAGAGACCATCTTCCTGAGGCTTCAAGGATCCTCACATAGTAGGCTCAGTGAGAAAGATTCAGGGATAATTTGCTGTCCTTGCTGCAATGAGTGGTGTTTGCTCCTGGCTTTAGGACTACAGCTCCAAAAAGGAGCTCCCTCCATCCCTTACTCTACCATAAAGGTCTTGTTCTACACTGGAGAAACCCATGGTGGCAAGGCCATGCTGTAAATCCTTCCCTGCAAATCTCTAACGTGTGGATGCAGCCACAGTGATGCTGTCTTTGCACATTTTGCTGTGGGACAGAGCCTGGGGAGCTCACACCTGAGGGGAAAGCATCACTGCAGGCCCTCTGCAGCCAGAAATTGTCTCTTCCCAGGGAGGCACCATAGCAGGAGTTGAAATTATAGAAATGTGAGGAAAGGCTGAACAAAATCAAACCAGCAGCTTGTTCCAAAATGGTGCTCCTGTAAGAGGCAGGTAGTCCCTATACTGCACACCTCAGTCAAGAGGTTAAGCTTTTCACTCAGTGTGTACTCCTGAAGAGCACTTGGGTTGAACGAGAACTTGTTCAGGGGAAAAAGCAAGCCTACAACAAAGAGCAAGCAAGAAATAATACAGAACAGAGGGATGATTGGTGTTGGGAGGTCCACCAAACCTTCTGATGCAGTCATTCCCTTAAAATAACCTGAGGTTTAGCAAGCTGCAGTTATAGAGGTCCTCCCCAGCTTAAAATCTGCCCCCCTTCCAGCCAGAGCCCTATATTTCTGAGTTGTGCTGCAGCCACGGCTGAGATCCTGCTAGATAATTTTAACTCCCAAGCTAGAATGGGGTTTATCTCTGAGGCACATCTCTTCTGCTCAGATAAAGGCAACTTCCTCTAACTGCAGATTAGATCAGCAGGCTCAGTATCCGTACCTAAAAGCCACACAGCTAAACGCTCTGCATCTCTCCAGTTCAAACAACACTTGCTGCTTTCTCAGCACTGAAGAATCAAAACTAGCACAGCTCCCAGGCTTTCCCTGGCTTTTGCACTGATGTTCCCCTCTGAAAACACAGCAGTATCCAGCAGGTGCTCGTTAAATTGGCCACTGCTCCACAAGCTACACAGCTCTGGACAAATAAGGGAAAAAGTCCATAGCTCCACCATCCACTGCAACATCATGTTACCACACAGTGGCAACAGAAACCATAGTTCTACCAAAACTAAATAGAACTAAATAGAAATCACTGAAAAAGTACAACTCTCTTTCAGGATCAGTTCTGTTCTCAAGGATTTCATTTTATCACACAGTCTGGTCGTATCAGAGGACACATTTTTACATGCCTGCTTACACCATGGCTCTGCCCTGGCTTTGCATGGGCTGGGTTAAGTGTGCTAATAGAGCAGAGCCCAGGCGGGGACTGTGGTGGCTCTCGTTTCCAGGCTGGCTCACCCTCCCTTCAAGAAACTACTTGCAAATTTGCTTTGAAAATATTCACCCTCCATGACATGCAGCACACATTTTCAAATTTGGCAAAGGAATTTGCCTTCAGTTAGACGGCTGTTTTCTACTGGCCTTGAGAAAATTTGTGCACATTTTGCTAGGTCCTAAGGCATTACATCGAGAAGAGCTTATCTCTGGCAGTGTGGCTAATTCCTCAGCTTCCCAACAGCCCCGTGTACCTCAGTCTTCTGCAACTCACTCTAGCACACTGTTTCACACTATGCACAAGCAAAACATACCTTTGAAGACTGGTATATACTATATATCCCATGCAGCATATGCAAGTGCATTCATGAAATCTGCCACATGCCTTCTCCCACTAAACCACCCCACCTTCCTCTATACAAATTCCCAGGAGAGTTTTCTGTACGAAATGAAAATAATCCTGACAAAAATGCCTCCTGCATTCCCCTTAAACACAAGCAAGTCATACCGGCAGGGTCTCAGAACATGCAACACCCATCCAAACTGGGGACTGGTACTTTGGGGCTAGAAACAGGGGCTTCAAACCAGACAAGAAGGGAGATTTCCAATTTCCCTATTTTTAAAAGTTCCTAAAATATTTTAGTTACAAGTTTTTCAATTCCTTCAGAAGCCTCCCCAGTTGGACTTTTAAGACCTATTTCATTGTGGAGGGTTAAAGACAATTCTTAAAAGTCCCCAAACCATCTTGAAAGAAATTTTCTCTCTGCTTTCAGAGCAAGGAGGGCTACATCAAGTGAGAAAGAAGTCATCAGCAATTACTTACAAAGGCTTATCAGCTCCTACACACTTTCATACCTTTGAACAGCAGAGAAGTCCATCTGAAACCTGAGCAAGTAGAACACATTACACAGCCCTCTAGGTTACTTTAGTTCTCTGAATGATTACGTGTTCATCGAGCACACATGCCACATGTGCGTTTTATTACTCATACACAACACACTGCCTTCATAGCCACTATACTCCTACCGGAGGAGCACACAGAGGTATTTAGCTCTGGCGGTTGTTTTCCTCAGCCACTTTCCCTGCCCTACAGAAGTGCCGGGGCAGCAGTGAGCTGGACCTGTCTCAAGCAATGGGACTGATTTTGCAAGCTTGGGTGGGGCACTTCCCCTTTTGACTTTTCTCCCTTCTCCCCTCCATCTGCAGCCTTTCCACACTTTCACTCTGCCTCCACCCAGCTCTGTGTGAGTTGCAGCAGATTTAGGTAATGGCAGGCTGTTGTGGTTGGCCTGGTGGCCCCTTAGCAATGCATGTGTCCGTGCTGTCAAATGGTTGAGCTCCTTTTAAGGAAATAAAGCACTGAAGCAGGGCAGAATAAGGACACTTGCCCATATCAGTAACTAGCTACTCTTGCAGGTTACCACCTCTGAAAACCCACGGCCACAAGGGAAGACCCCAGGATACGAAGGCAATGCCAGGTTCCCAGTGATACCAGGCACTGAGGCTCTGCAGGAGAATAGGCTTTTGCTTCAATAACTGGGGAGGGAGTTAACATCAGTGTCTTGACATTTCCCACTGGAAGAGAAAAATGTCAAAAAGCTCTTTCCTTTTAACTTCTCTTCCCATACTAGTGTTCTTTATTTTAAACAAATAGAGAATTTCTAGCCTCATATAAATCTCATCTGTCTTCTATTGATGTCTAGCATTGCCATAATTTGTTACTTTGGACATCCTCTGTCAGTTGTCCAAGAGTTTCAACTCAATTTTGTGAGATGTGTTCCCCTCATCTTTTCCTCTCAGAAAGAAGAATATCTGTACACATTATATAATCCATGTCCAGACTGTAATCTGTGACTATGGATAGTGGGGATCACTTTTCTTGGTGAGAAACCCTTGGCTTCTCTGCTGGAAATCTAAATGGTCATCTTCAGCATCAGACAGCTGCTTGTACAGAAATGGTGAGCTCACAGCCTCTTTCTGAGGGCAGTAACACTGTGAGATGGCTTTTTTGTTTTTACCCATCAATGGCCAGCTACTGTACAGGCAGTTATGAATAAAGGGGGGTGCTACTTGCCTTTCTAGGCAAATGCTACCACTGCAGCAAATGGCTTTTTCTGCACGAAGTAGGGTCTGACCTACAGCCCACTGAATTGTTAGCTTCCCACACATGGACTGAATCAGGATACGGTCCCAGGGCAGAAACAGTCCTAAATTGCAACCATCTACCACAAACAGGATGTTCAGTACTGATTATCCACAAAAGGTACACACAACACATTTAACCTGAAACTTGAACAGAGACAGTAAGAACCAGCAGAAGATATTTCAAATTCCATGTTATAGGTTAGCATGGGAAATAGAGCTGCTGTCCAAAATAGGCTGCAATGGAATTTTGGTGGGATATGTATTTCTAAATAACTTAGATCAAAATTTCAAAAGGATATTTAGGAGAGATGGTAAAACAGACTCTTTAGTGCCTTAAAGAGCTTTGAAAATCTGTCCCTTTGATTGTCTGAAAACATTCCATTTAGTTTTCCAGAAAAACTAAATATAAAGCAGGTGGGTGAGCAGAGTAAAAAGATAAATTAATAAAAAGTTATAGCTCCAAGATCAGCTTGAGAAGGAAATCTGGGGTAGAGAGGAGGACAAGGAGAGAAGATCTAGTGGACAGAGAAATTGAAGTTTGCAGTAGGAAGCTGCTCAACACATAGTGGCATTTTGGGAGTTACAACATTAAAAACATAGCAAGATCATCAAGGAAATGAAGAGACATAGCAGTGACCAGAATATGTCTTCTACTATGTTTCTGTTTTGCTGTGCTGCTTGGGATTATTGCCAAAAACTGTTGATGACTCTACTTCCACAAATGACCTTTTTAAATCCACTTATTTTTGCATTGGTCAGAAGCAACCGGTGTCTTGGGTGCCTCTGTCTGGGCACACAGATCAAAACATACATTTCATGAACCTCTGGACATCTTCTGTATGAAACCTGCACTTTCTCTAGTCATTTTAAGTGAGACATTCAAAACCTGAAAACACTCAAAATCTGGAAAGTGAATTGAGTACTTTAAATTCTGTAGCGTACTACATCTTCATTCTTAGAGTGGGAGAGATGTTTCCATCAGGTTGGAAGGGACCTCAAGGATCATCTAGTCCAACCTTCCAAGATAGAAAAATACAGTTTAAATGAGATGGCTCAGCACTCTGTCAGTCCAAGTCTTAAAACTGCCTAATGTAAGGGAATCCACTGGGAGATTATTTCATTGTTTAATTGTTCTCATTGTAAAGAATTTTCTTCTTCAGATGCTTCTATCAGGTCTAAAGCACCATGTTCCAGTCTTAATCTAGGGTTGGAAGAAGCAAGAAAGGAGATTTTTGAAAACACAGATAGGAACTAGAACCTATCTTTCTTTTCTAAAAATAGCTTATTTCTCCTAATCTTTGACCTTTAAAATGCTAAATTGACGAAAAAGGTAATTAAACTTTTGACTCCAGGGTTAAAGGTTTCATGAAGTGTTACTACAAATCTGAGTAAGCTTCTGTCTCACAGGCTGATTAAAATTACCAACAAATTTCTCACCTAATTTTAGCAAGACTAGGTAAATACTTACTCTTTTCATTTAATAAACCTACAATTGCCATTGTTACCTCTGCAACACTACATGTACAAAAAGCCCTCCAGAGCCTAGGGGCCCTCTTCCATAAATGCCTGACTCAAATTACACCTCCTCAGTGCATGCCATATGGACAGCTGATCTCTCAGGGCGTAATAGATTAAGTGCAATGCACTGTAAATCATATGTTGAAATACAGCAAAGTGCATAGGGGATTCTCTTTTGTCGAAGGAAGCAGACGGGACATTAGGAAAGTCATACAGAGAAAAACTGTTGTCTGGTCATACCTGCTCATGTGCACTGCCTGTCAGTTATCATAGGCCACAGTCTATCTCCCAGATACGAGGCACATCTATAATATCAGTGGGTCTTTACTCTCCTGCCTATCGTTCTTCAAATTACTTTTTCAGATCATCATTTTCTATGTAAGTTTGATGATAAAGAGAGTTGAAAAACAGATCTTAGAGATGACGGTGTTGCAGTGAACACCAAGCCTGTCTACACTGCCATGCCACTGCCTACACAGAAGGACAATCCCCTTCATCCGTAATACATCTATGGGATGATATAGGCCAAACACCACTTCTAAGGCATTGGATTATCCCTAAAAGAATTTCTTCTGATGATGATCCAGAATGTGCACAGCAACTATATGGCTCCTGATAATGTTTGGGGCATGTGTTCAGATCCCTTTCGTAAAAGAGAAGAAACAGTTTTTTTCAGTATACCATTTTCAAAATGTTAGTTTAAGGCTAGAAAAAGGACCAGTAGAAGAAGCAAAGTATATGCAGCTTTACAGAAAAGGCAAACATTACAAGCTGTGGAGTTCATACCTACAAGTTAAGATCATCCATAAAACAGATTACTGTGAATTGTCTTTGTTTCTGTTGACTATGGTAAATGTCTCACTACAAGATGTGACCCTTCAAAACCAAAGAGCTATGAGTAGAGAAAGTGGTTGTAGAAAACATGTTGAAGTCAGGACATGGAAAATCTTATTTAATATTTATTTTATTACAGTAGCTTCTAATGCGTGTTTATATTGATATATAATTGAACTGTTGGGAGAATCATCAGCAAATATAAATTTCATCTTTGCTGTTTCAGCATGGTATTTGTGAGGTGAAATAAATTTGATGCAATCAAATATCCTGGTTGTTTGGGTTTGAACAAGAATTTTTAAAAAATTATTATTCTTTTTTAATCAAGGCATAAATATTTTGTAGGATGTAGTTACTGTGGGACAAAGGAGGCTTAACTCATTTTACTGAATTGATACACAAGCAGCAAATGCAAGATTTTGTTGAAAGAGCTTCAAACTGAGAAACAATGCACTAGGTAAGCAATCAGATTACTGAAAAGCATTTTCAAAAATTAATTTGTTCATAAAGTATGTCAATATGCATGTAGGAGCTGAACATTATGCTCACATTTTTGGTAAGAGGGAATCCAGTTCTAAATAAAGTGAAGATGCATAAGATTCTCTACTAGATAGTGCTGGAGTTTAGAATCAGGATCTATTCCTAATGCAGACACTATCCTGCTGTATTACCTAGAATTGGTTATTTTGCCTTCTGTGTCTCCCTTTCCACCTACTGTCTTTTACTGGGTGTCCTTGGACAATAAACATTTAAAAGCAATCTTTCTGTAAACAGCCTTCCACTCTGACTCTCATTCTTACAATAGAATGTAAAATTGATGAGGAATACTTTTATTTGTGGATAAACAAACATTTTTTGATAGTCACTCCTCTCCTAAAATATTTTTATCACCTAGGACATTGATCAAAGCACTCTGTAAGTCATTGTGCTTTTTTATTGTTTTGATTTTTTTTTTTTCCTACTAGTACATAAGCATCATACTCAAGTAATATCATCTAATCTTTTTTAGGGGACTACATGTGAGCTAATGTATGCAGTAGTCAGCAGCATTGCCAGTCTTTGATGTGGATTCTGGGATCCTTCAGAAGGATCAGCATTTCACAAAATCATCTCTGCAGAATAATTTATTTTAATCAAACAGACTTTATCAGTTGTGGACTTCTACCTAGGAGAACAAAATTCAAGTGTTTTCTAAAGGTCTCCTAGTTAAAAAAATCAAGGTTAAATGAAGATCAGATATTTGGAACTGAAACACATGTGTTCTAATAAGGCATTTCTGGAGAAATCTGAATAGCAGATATTATTCAAGATAGCATTCAAATTAATAATAATAACAAAAAATATTTAAGAGTTTACTGAATTTTTATGAAATCTAAATTCAGATAATTTTGACATGGAACCACATATTTAATTCCATTTCCTATGCAAAATAAAAACCATCTTTCCTGGGGACAATTTAATGCAATCAGTCATGTTTTAGATATATATAGTAGGATCTTTATAACTTCTCTGTGGATGAAAAGGCTTCAAAATGTGTTTCCCAAAGAGAAGGTTGCATAAAAAAACCCACTAAACACCTGAGTAATCCTGTGCTGAACAAGACAAAAAGGCACAGGGCCTGCTTATATACCGACTGGCTATATAGCACTTTAACATTATTGGCATATTATATACTAATATTTCTTATCAGAGTGGACTAGTCATCTTACCCAAGATTCTCTCATTCTTAGCACTCTGTTGTCCTCCAGTGCTAGTTGAAAGGTCCTCTGGTACAGGCATAGGTTCATCTGCATCATCTGGGACATCACTAATTGGAGGACTTTCCTTTCCTAGAAGCAAAGAAAATAGCATGTTAGTCATCAGAATGGCCCCATTTTCAAATACTATTGTAAGAGGAACCACATGCCAAATAAAACTTAAGAAAAAATCTAAAAACTACTAAAAGCATGACAGTATTAGGACCAAAACTTGCTTCCTGCAGAGGAAACTTCTTTGGAATACAAGGGAATTATATTTGTGAAAAAAATGCATGGCCAATGGCTCTTTCACATTTACTGAAGTCTGGATACACAGTTACCAGTCTTATTTTGGACATTTGTAACACACAAGGATATTTTTCAGCTGCTATGCTCAGAAGATCCAGTTTAGTCAAAGCAGATTGGTAGATTGCAAAGGTTACCAAATGGCTATCTTTTGTAAAAACTCTTCTTTCTTCCACAAATGCTCCTTGAGAGCACATCTGGATTGGCTTCAATGACATAGTAAAATCCAACCCATAAGTGTTCTGGGGCTTTAACAGAACTACCCAAACTCCAAAATTTTATCTCCAACTGAAAATTCAACTACACCTTCAGGAAGCTTCACTAATACCCGCAGATAAAGCTTTGTCTGGTCCTTGTGCCTACAAGTAATTAAGTGCCTGTAGATCTTGGGACTTCCTAGAACAGAGGTCAGTCAAAACATGACTTCAAGGGGTTTATGATCTCTTATTTGCAAAGAAAAAACAAACCTCAGTATCTTGTGTACACAAGGTTTTGCAGAAGGAAAGCTTGGTGCTTTAGCATATTATAAGCATTATGGAACTGTTTTAGTGCTGAATGCAATACAATAAGGAAAATAACTCTCTTGCTAAGTATTGCACTTCCAGAAATGGTGAGGTTTCTTGGTTTAGCTCTCTGTCACAGCATACATGTCCTGCCCACAGTACTATCCCCATCTTGCAGAGCTTCTTTTAAAATGACTTCACACATCTGTAACAAAAGCACAGTTTGGAAACAACTACCAAAAGAATGATTTAAGTGATTACTTTCATCAACTATAACTAAAAGGTTGGTCTTTGCATTAATAGCAGAGAATGAAATAGGCCCAGAGCAGGATTTGAACTCAGTAATGTTCACATAAGACCTTTGTCTTCAAAATGGAGATGTTACCAATTTACACTGATGCAATTTATTAGACATCCTGTGGCAATCAGCACACCAGCAAGGGCAGTAATTTCATGGCACAAAGGCCTAGCAAATTAGTGCTTTTTTTTCTAATGAGAATTCCCTCATTAACATGCAAACATTAATTAATTCTGAAATCACCTCTCAGAAAAGGAAAAAAAAAACAACAAATAGAGCTTAAGTGACAACCATCTGGTGATGCCAGTTACAGATCTGACCTGAAGGAAGAAAACGGTTTCCTCCCAGCCTCCTGGATAGAGCAAAGCATCATGCTTTCTCATCTATACTGGTCATGACAAGGGGGAATGACAGGCAGTTTTAAGTCAGCTTCCAAATTAACTGGTTGGGTTGTTTGCACATATCTAGGTTTAAATGAATGAAACGAGTGGGTGACTGAATTTCTTAATGATGCATCTATCAGACTGTGGAATAATCTCTGAGGAGGAGTGATAGGAGCATCATCAGGTGAACCATCTGAAACTGCAGCCAGAGGACTCAACAATAACAAAGGAACAGTCCTGCACTGACAGAGGGTCCGACTAGATGATTTGATAAAGTCTCCTCCATCTCAAACTTCTATGAGGTATTCTTAAGTGAGCAAAACTACGCCTGCTGAGTCCAGTGCAAGAGTGAAGATGGATTGCATAAATGAAGAAGGACTATGAATTTTACAGCAGAGAAAGGTAAAAGCAAAAAGTAAGTTCATTTAAAACAGCTTTTGCCATTCACTGTTTAACTCCTTATTTAGTTATTGCTGTAGTTTTCTGCATTATTTTTATGAGATGCAAGGAACTTAAAGAACTGCCAGCAACTTTCCAATGCAAGTCCCATACTGCCAAGCTGAGGTATTTTGTACAGATGGGATGTGAGGAGAGACAGCTGAAATATTTCATTTTTTTCAACGTTTCCACCCCCAACAAAACAAAAACCCAGAATTTTAATCAAAGGGTAAGAGGCAGTCTGGTCAGAATCTGCTCTCTTGACACTACATGTAGGTTAATGAAATTTGTTAAAAAGTAATAGTAATTAAAAGCCACCTGCATCTTCCAAGGTTCAAACTGTGCTCCCAGATACAACAATAGAAGTTGATGATTTGACTTAGTCTAGACACAGAATAACACTTACCCTAGAAACCTTAAGGCTTTTTTGGCTACAAAACAATATAAACACATAATATCAGACCTATGAGACAACAAATAGCAAACAAAACCAAAACTTTCCTACTGTGTAATTAGGCATCCCACAATCAGCAGGGTACACAGGATGCTCTGAAGCTAAGTCAAAGCAGTCTTTTGGAATAGAAAGCTGCTAGTATATCAGTACTTTTGCAGTTTACAGTGAACTGTTTGGTTCACTAAACAGACACTAATCTTCTACTTGTTAAATTAGCAGCCGTTTGCCCAGATGGCATGAACCAGACTAGCCTCACAGACTGGGCGAGGCAGAAGCTGGAGATCTGGTACACTGCCCTCTTTGCAGGACACTGCAGTTAAGAAAACTCAGTAAACTTTGCTTTAATGACTCATTTCACATCATTTGATTTCTCCCTGTTACATACAATTGAGAAATCCCTGCATGCAAAAAGGCAGGGTAAAAATAGTGGATTTAAAATAGATATATTTGTTGAGCTCTGTGTCTTGGATTCTAGAGCATGCTATTTGTACTTCATGCCTTAACTACGTCTAAATTGTTACACCATGATGAATTCACTGTATATCTGTAAGATTACCATGCAGTAATCTCATCAACATTCTTTTGCCAATGAATTTAGAAATGGAAAAGGGGTGGGGGAAAGGAGGGGACATTTTCCCATTTAGTTTCTAACAGGCATGTCCACTACAAAAACTGGGAAAAGGGATGGAGCCAAAAAAAAAAAAAAAAAAAAACAAGACCTAGTGGCAAGTACTAGGGGTAAATTACTAAAACACCATAAAACAGAGCAAAGTACCATAGATTTATTACATTCTCATTTTATATTTTTGCTCAAAAATAAGAACCGAAGCATAAACAATGCAATCTAATCTTGAGGTGGAGGGGTGTCATCTTTTCTTTTTTTTTAAAATTTTTTTTATGAAGAGCCACCTGGCATATAAAATGAAAAAGACATGGCATCTGAAGAATTGAAGTTCATTTTCTGGCACTGCCACTGATCCATGGTACCCTTGATTAAGTCATAAATGGAGATAACATCAACTGCAGGCTGTATCAAACATTCCCCTGGTTCATCCCGAAGCTCTGAAAGATGTTCTCAGATTTCCAGACACTGCCATTTCTGTAGGAAAAATGACACAGATGTGCCTAACCTATCAAAGGTGCCTGGTAAGACCCTCAACTTCCCTCTACTTGAGGTTCCTCATTCCCGCCCTAGCAATATTGTTAAAGACATCAGGAAAGAGAGGAAGGGAACAAAGTGCCCAGCGCAGTAAGGTTTCATGCAAAGCTCATAGCCTGATGTTTTTTAACATCTCCACTTCTGAGAGCAATTCAGTTCACACCAGGATGGTGCTGCTAGAGCAATGACTGTGAAAAAGAATGCCAGGGCATGATTTCTTAGAGAAATCCCATTCTCTATCCTTTCACAGACTAATGTTGGGTGTATTTAATACCTGAGCATTGTTTTCTATGGAAACACTAGAATCACTGGCAACCTTACGCAAGAAAAGCAGCATACACATTTTTCTGGATGAGAATCACAATCCAATACACGTCCTCTTTTCATTAGTAGAACCTCAAACCTTCAGTGGTGAGAAGAGAGTCACTCTGGGATGGGAGCCAAGATCTCAGGTGGGAGATACCAGCCCAGGTCACACCCATTTCCACCTTCCCAGGACCGAGCAAGAACATCAAGTGCAAAAAAACCCTCTTCTTCCTGCTTTTGCAGAGGGCGGAACAGCCTGGTTGGTACTAGGGGATCTTTTATGTTAGTTGTGGAAACATTTGTACTGTTTTTTCACCTTCCTTAACTGTTAGGCCCTAGAACTGAGAAAAAAAGCAGGAAAAATACTGCTTGTTAAGTGAGATATTATCTGTGTTTTCTGACTCCCTTGTACGGGTGCCGGATACCGTTTGGTTAAATGAATGTCAGCTCTCTCCTCATTTCAGAACTGCAACTGCTTGCCTCATGAAATATCACTTTTAGGAGAAAAATTAAAAAGTGTGAATTTTGCACTAGTCATATGGTATTTCAGTTCCTCTAGGAGCTAGCCATGCCTGGATTCCCAGAAGTAGGAATGCCTGTGCACACACATGCTGGTTTTATACTGTCTTGGCCCAGCTTACCACTGCCACACCTGAGTCAGCTACAGCTGCATAAGGCACATGGTTGCAAAATACTGCTTTTGAGCTGAGAAGACTGTTTCTAAAGACCTATTTTATTTCTGGGTTAAAAAAACCCCAACCAACCACATAGTAATAAAAATAATTAAAAAACCAAAGAAATCTCCCAAAATAATTTTATTTTTTAATTATTTTTTAAAATACACAACCAAGTACACTAGTGAACCAAGTCACCTAATTCCATAGGCTCAGAGAGTAAGCTACAGCTGATAAGCATTACTCACAGAGCAGGAAAAGAAATAAAAATGTTTTTCAGCTGAAACTGTACAATTGTCTAACTGACTGCCAATATATAGTAAAGCTCCCTCATCATTCAAGAAAGCACCCCAGAAGCATGTAGAATCCCAGGAGGAGGGGAAGAAGGGGGAAAAACTCCTTTCTGGATTCACCAGCCTGTGGGAAAGAAGTAGGTAACAACCCTGTACCTTCAGATCATTTACTTTTGAGGTCTAATAAGAGTTTATGAAGAGCCTGTATCTGTGGAACCTAATCTGACAAACTCTGTTTCCATAAAGCTGAGTTCACACACAACTCAGATCATAAATGAAAGTAAATTAGCAAGTTCTTTCTTTGGCCAGTTGTTCACAAATCCAGCTAGCAACCCAACCCAGCTCACAGCTTCTGCTCACAGAAAGTACCAGATGCTCAGTGATATGAACAGTATGAAGAGGTCAAAGAAGATACTTTTTTTTGTTCTGTAATCTGTTTATGTAGGTCTATCTCTTATCAGAGGTAAAAGTCCTCTTACACTGATTTTTTTTTCAAAGCACCTTCTCTCTTCACAGAAGAGTATTATACTCATCAGCATGACTTGCTAGAAAAGCTAAGGGGCACAGGATAGTACTACAGTGGTTCAAATCCTGGAAAATTTTGAGAGCTACAGATTATATACATATATATTTACTTATACACAAACTTTCAAAACGGCAAAGTTTCTTGTAAGTCTTCCCTCTCGAGGGGAGAGGCAGATTACAAGGAAGGCAAAGACTATGACCTTCTAATCTACTCCTTGACTCAAGGCAGCATTTCCCACACTGCTCCTCCCCATATCAAAAGAAAAAAAGGCAATGCTCTGGTAAGAGGTAGCAGGTATGGAGTTCAAATTAACGCCGTTGTAAAGAATACCACAAAGTTAGGTGTGGGTATCCAGGGGAGTTTGTGCTGCTGCAGAGGAAGAGGAGGTCAGGGCTCTGGCCCCAGGGAGCTCATGCAAGCAGGAAAAGGTTTCTGCAGCAGGCAGAGGAGCTGGGCTCAAACCATGGCATCTTTGGCTGCTCTGAGCAGATTCACAGTGTTTTGTCCGCAAAAAGGATTAAAACCCCATTGCCACACATGCTCCAAGCACAGCATGTATAGGACAGGTTTTATTTAATTTACAAATTGTTTCAGCACGTGATAAAACACTGATATGTAAATATATCCAGCTACAATTTTAAAATTGGCACCCAAGGAGGGGATGGTAACACGCCTCCATGGGGCTGACTAGAAATGACTTTCCTGTGTTAAGTGTAACTGATAACCTTCTGTTGGCATGAAGAATTGTTATACTGCTGTTCTTTAAGACAGACAATGGCTTTGATTTTCAATTTTCAGATGACACTAAAAGTTCTGAGTTCCAACTTTTGAGAAAACTCCCTCTTAACATTTTCAGGAAGGATGGTGCAGGGGGAAAAAAAAAAAGGAAGAAAAGTGTGTTCCTGTATTACAAGAAAACCCAGTGACTTAGCCAGTCACGCTGTACCCAGACCTTCATGATCTCCTATAGCTGGCCTCTAGGTTCTGAGCTGGCAGTGCCCAAGATTCAGCCCTTGAGAAAGAGCCACAACTCCAGGTATCTGTTGGGAGCAGCCCCAGTGAAGGGGCTGTGGTGCTCCAGGCTGAATACCACAAGTGAAAATTGAAAGCCATTAACTGTTGCAGCTGCCAACATATTAGGGAAACTAGGAAAGAGACTAACTTGTTCTTTTCAGCTGCAGAGGCACAATGCTATGAATATGCATTATCTTGCTAAGTAAATTTTTTAAGGAACCAATTTCCAAGGAAGTTAAGAATAAAACCCCCACAGGAATATCAATATGGGGTAAACCTGCAAAATCCTATCCATGCCACTACAGGGCCAATTTTAGAAAAAAATTTCAAAACATTATCATCTCAGACAAAAACAGTTAGAAGTGTAAAGCTTCATGTCAGTCAGGGGTTTTTTGTTTGTTTGTTTTGAAATGCTTATAAGTAAAACAGAATGCTCTGGAAAAAGTCAAATAAATATGAGATAAATACAGTTTGTTTGCTTTTAATTAGTATTTGTCCCCTCCCACCTGGTGAACTTTGTTTGTTCTATATTCATTTTGTAACAATCAGAATTTTGCTCCCAGAAGAAGGAGTGTAAATGTGCACCTGACCATGCTTCAGGGATATGCTGCCACAGGTTTAATGCAAAATTACATCTATGCTTCTATATTCCCTTGACTTCTTTATTTACCCAGTTCCTTTTAAAAAATCCATGCACTGTTGGGCTTGATATCAAGTGATATCATTAATTATATCTCAATTCCCACTCTGGTTTTAAAAAAGACCCAAAGCAATTTTATTGACAACAAGAAAAACATTATACTGTGCTAGAAAGATGAGCAGGAATTTAGGATTTTCTTTGTAGAATTATTTGTTAAGGACCTCACCTGAAACCTGGGACATATCTTGAGCCTCATCTGTTTCCATTTTCCTCAAGTTATCTGAGAAGAGAGGAAGAACCTTAAGTTAATGCAAAATAACACACACAGAAAAAGAAAAAAAACCCTAACCCCCTACACACACAGAAGGAGAAAGAAGGGAAAAGAGAAAGAAAAAAATCCCTTTGCTATTTAACTATAAGATTATCTGGGAAGAATAATGTATTTTTCTCTTTATTTCCTCCCTGCATACTTGCTGGAGTATCAGACTGGCACAGACCTTGATCCTTTTAAAAACAGCATTACAAAGATTTATAAAAATATCATTACAAGCACAGGAGGACCAAATTTGTTATTTATTGTTAATTTCCTACTGCATAATAACCCAAAATGCAAACTGACTGCAACAAAATTAAGCAGAAAATTAAATGGCCCCGGGTCATTGTAGGCACAGAATTCATTCTCTTGGTTGATCCATAGTTATGTTCTTTCTAATTTACTGAGCATGCATCGATGAACCTTGAGTCAGCTTGGTGACACGCGTACAATCAGCAATCAAAAAACGAAGCAATTTGCTGAAGAATGTCTCATTTACCCAGGCAGGGCTGCATATCTGAGCAGCAACCGCCACTACCTCCATTAATAATGAATACACCTCCAGCCGCAGCAGATGGGCAGAGCAGCAGCTCCAGCCTTTGGCCCCTTGCTCGCCCAGGAGCCCTTCCCTCAGACCACACCAGCCCAGCGCTCTGCGAGGGAGAAGTACAAGCTCCCGAAAATAGTGAAACGAGCCTAGGAGGGAAAGGGAACCTGGGCCTTCCTGTTTTGCTGACAGATGGCTGGCTCCACGGCGTGGTGAGCAATACCGGGAAGCTCCTGCCCTCCGCTTGCGACACACCATCTTCCGAGGAGCCAGAGACCAGTGACCACAAACACCAGGGAGAAGCGTGTGGAGGGGTTAGTGGGGTAGAAACAAAATTCAAGTTTTCACTCAGAAGGGACCCTGCAGGTCTCAGGGCTCTAGTGCTGGATGCGGACAGCTGGTGGCCCCTTGGATAACAGATGTGCTGCTGGAGCAGGTAGTCCCAGCACAACCTGGTCCCCACCTTAAAGTACTGAATGAGCAGCTGAGGTAGCCTCAGGTGGGGAAGGGACAAAATGCCTACAAGCTCTTTGTTCTGCCATAGTATGCCAGGTCGTGCCTTTAGCTGGTGTGGCTGTCTTCACATCTTATCAAGCAGAGGAGCTGGCTCTTTGTTGTTCCTTATGTCTGAGATACCTACTGCATCAACCCTGTTTCCTGGAATTACAGAACATGCATTTTCTTGAGGCTTGGAAGCAGAGGAGGATGTGGCTTGAGTTCCTACAGAAAGGGTTCAAACCTTATTTCAACCTTTCTAGGCCAACCTCTGTAATTTTTTTTTTCCCCAAAAAAATCTTCAACTGGCTACTCAACAAGTTTCAGTGGGAAAGTGTAATAGCCGTGGTCATATTTATTGATTTAAATAGTTTCACAGTCTCTTCACTTCATTTTGAATGTCACCAGTACATCCGAGATCCAATATACTGCTGCCCCCGCCCTGCAAAAGCTGGCTTCCCTCACCAGGTCCGTACCTGACTTGCAAAAAGAGCGTGTAGACTGCAGGATGGTGGGAAGATAGGCTGGGGAACATACCTTGGTCTAGGCAGTTTGCAAAACAAGTTTGGTATTCTTGAAGAGCATTCTGCCTGTTGCACATATACCATAGCACTGCTTGATACCCAGTAATGTTCTGTCTTGCTTTATTCTGACCCTAAACTTTAGTTCCAGACAAGCAATTTGTTTAACATCTATATATAATTCTAAGAAATGACTGCAGCCATGCAAAACACAAAAAGCCACCTATCACTCAACAATTTGCATCAGTTCCTAGGGGACTGAAGAGCTTTCAATAGGCCATTTTTAATGAAGTAGTCAGCGGGAAAGGAAGCTTCTCTTACAGGAGGGAAAACCCTATAATGGTAGTCTGCCCAATAACTGGAAACATGGTGTATTTATGGCAGGTGGTACAGTACAAGTACTCAGTATAGTCCCTTATTTCTCCTGCAAGCATGACTGAACACAAAGGAAGAAAAAAAGAAATACCCATGCATCTATTACTGCCTTTGAGGGTCACCAGGCTACTATTAATCAGTTGATTACAACACAGTTTTCTACATAGTACAGAGAACCCCAATCAAAGAAAACACCCACCTGAAGGGAGCTACACTCATGAAGGGCACTTTAATCCAGCTGCACCTGCCCTCTCCCTACTGCTAGAGCTGCATCAGGACCAAGGGCAACAAGGGGAGCAGGTGGCAAAGAAGAAAATTTCTTCTACTTTCATATTCCTGAATTTACCTGTCTTTGGCATGAGAAGCCTTACGTTCAGCATTTCTGCAACCTAAGATTCTCAGCTGTACTCCTTCCTGCCTCTTGCTGCCACCAGGAGGGATTCAGTTTGAAAACATTTCCCAGTTCTTAAATGGAGAGGTAAACTAGAGTATGAATTGTTGTTTTGTTTTTAATGGGAGTAAAGTGGAGTACAGGTTTGGTTTTTTTTTTTAGTGGAATACTCCTAGGCTTGCTTTCTGTGAGTCTGGATGACTAACTGTCCTGAAACAGATGCCCTCAGTTCTCAAAGAGATTACTGCAGGGTTTATCTTTCAATTAGGTGATTTTAGGACATTTGGCAAAGCTGATCCATTTCCCAGGGATGAAACATGGAGAGAAAATAGAGCTGATGCAAAAGTGATGAGGGAAAGAATTCTCTTCCCCTAATAATTATTTAGAACAATTAAGCATGGTTCTGAAATGTCAATTAAGATAGACAATAATCAAATAGATAAAAGTGAAAAAAAAACCCCAAACAAAACCAAACTATAAAAAACCCTAAAGGGTGTTCTGAATCCCTCCCAGGTGAAAATTGTACTCTAACACTATAGTATCCTGTGATACCTGGTAAATATTAATGAAATTCCAGCTAACTTCAGTTTAGGCTCTGTACAAGCGAAAAATACATGACAGGAACACATCCACACACCTCAAATTCTGCAACGACAGCAGCATCTTGGGTTTGGGTCTGTGACTGTTAAAAGGTTCTTCACATTGGACTTGGGCATAATGTGTCTTGGGCCACATTTTAAGTGCTAAAAGTAGAATTTACCTCTTTGCCTTTGGTATGGTAAGTCCATCTATAGGAAACTATGCCCTGTTTTTCCTCCACTGCTCTAGAATCAGCAAAAATGTTGTCGCTGACTTCCCAGAAAGCAAGAGAGCCCTATGTATGGTTATAAGGATTTGCACCAATTAGGCTATTTTATATCAATTTGTAAATTGATAGATCTTTACAAAGATTTTTCTAAATGAACACTGCTTTAGAAATGTTTATGATATGAAATCCTAAATAACTGTCCATTTTGGTCAAGAAAAAGAATTGTTCTCCAATTTTTCATTATAAGTTGTATCTACAGAATAAAATAAGCATAAGAAGTATTTATGACATCACTGTCTTCAATGCAATCACATTTATTTAGATTAGCAGATAACTTAGGAGCCTCAAGTTAGAAATCAAAAGCTGGATGGGCAACTGACAGAAGCAATCTTGCTCTCAAATGCTGAACATGTGTAGCTCACATTTATAGCAGGAAAGGGACCAGCACCTAGGTAATAATAGATATTTCTCCTATTTAGGAATCCAAATAGCTTCAAAGTTTGGCCCCTTGCTGAAAGAGCTACAAAGCTACCTTCAAAATAGGTAAAATTATTTCTTTAAGTCTTTTCAGATACAGAATTCCAACCTGTATGTTTTCCTCTTTAGACTCCAAATACCAGATTCATAGACGAAGCTACCATAATGCTTTGGGAGAATAATAAAATGTTGCAATCTTAAGATAATTAATAATCAACACGAAAAATCTGAAAGGCTATGTTGATTTTATTTTTTTTTTAAATAAGGAAGCACCAAACTGGCCACGCTCTAACAAAAATTCTGAATATAAATTAGTCAGCATTTATCCAGGTTACCATCTTGAGCCCAAAGAAAATTTACATATAATTGATTTCACTTCTTGCAACTGTCTCTACAATATAACTTGTGCTATGTCTTGAGAATACATCGAACTTTGCTCCATGAGTCACTGAGGTACTGCTCCTTTTATACCTGGTGTCAATTGCAACCAGAAGTGAATTTGGGACCTAAATTTTAGGATCATGGGTCTAACCAGGAAGAATTCAGTGAAAGGTCAAGATTTTCTAATCTTTCAGAATACAGCAAATTAATTATTTGCAAGTCTTAGTTTATTATTTAATATCCTGTTTTACAACGCAAATTCAATAGTAAATCTCCTTGACAAGAAAACAAATGTTTAGCATTTATACTGTGCTTTATCAATTCAAAAATGTATAAGCATGTCAGTCCTACAAATCCTGCTCTCTTAGGATACTAAAAGACTCCAAGATTGAGCCATTGAAATAATTCAATGGAATGACCTAATACAATGACAAAGACTAGCTATTTAATTTTCTTCTTTCTTTCCCAAGCTACATGTGTACTGACTTCTATAGGGCAACACGTACTTCACACTCAGCAAAATGGGACCTCACTTATGCTATGGAAATGAAACCACAAATTTTGACATTTCTGGAGCCACGTTGGACTCATACCAGCACACCTAAACTCAGAGCAGTCCTTCCATCTATAGATAGATCTACTTCTGGTGCTGCAAGAAATGCGCAAATGTACATGACATCTAGCTGCATTTCCCCTGATTATCTGTAGGTGTAGCCTTGCTGAGCAGACAGAAAGGTCCCTGAAGGAACACTTCTGTCTTGAGTGCACCCCACAGGGCCAGGTGCACTTTTCCATGAAGCCTCAGAGCAGAAAATACGAGTGCTCAGTAAGTCTGGAGAAGGGGGAGAAGAAACATTTTACAAGGCACCTCATGTTCTGTAGGATTTTTTGCAGATACAAAAAGAGAGGAGAACACATGTTCCTCAGCAATGGCAGCTCTGGGTTAACAGTGATAAAACAAACAAGCAAAGAAGCAAACCCCAGCCTTGTTTCCACAGACACCTTGGGGGAAGGTCCAATTTCGCAACCCCTGCTTGTGCAAGCAGCCCCGTGGCAGGAAAAGGGACCACTCACACAGGTCATTGGAGCAGCTGGCCCCAACTGAGTGCTCGTGGGGGAGCACATCCCGTCTCTGTGGTCTTTGACATGTCTCATTGGCTCCTTGTCACACAGGCTGCAGCTTTAGCAAACTAAAAATCCAAACCGATAACCAAAAACATAAAACCCCAACCCACTTTACAACCTAAACTGAAACGAAGCTCCTGAAATAGCTCCTAGATTCAACCACCCACGACATATAAAGAGAAGTTTAATAAATAATTAATAAAGCAAAACCAGGCTGCAGCCTAAAAAAAAGTGCAGTTGAACACCTATCGCCCTTAACATATCTGACAGGAGAATTTGCACACTAACAACAGGTTAGGAGTGGTATGTATCATCAGGTATGTCTTTTCAGTTTTAAGTTGGGAGCTGCATCTACCAGCAGAATGATAATCCAGCTGCATTTCCAACTGCACTAGAGCTTCTCGACGCAGCAGAACCGAGCCTCTTGCATCCACTGAAGTCAATGAGTTCGAACCAACAACCAAGAGAGGAGATGAACCCCTGTAAAAGTATCTAACATCTAGTTTCCTTTTTAACAAAAGGCCTATTTTTTTAATAGACTTTTAACTTCACATACAAATGTGCCACATGTGACTGAACAGACAATAGGAAGACTGTTAAACATGGGTAAAAAGTAGCATGTATCGCACGACTAGTGGAAACGCTTGAAGTAATTGCTAGTATCCTACAAACCAGTTCTAATTAAAAGTGTCCAATATCTCATCAAGCAGCTGATAATTAGCTTTATTATTGTAATTTAATATGCTAGACTTCACAATCTCTGTGAATGACTTGACTTTAGAAGCATTTTAATTCTATTTTTAATTTCTGCCTCAACACACAGCTCAATGTAAATAATAACTACAAAGATGAGAGGTGGTCCTTTATCACAACTAAAAACTGAAAGTGTCCTTCCATTTCTATTTAAAAAATACAAAACAACACAACAAAAACACCCACCCAGGTCTTTTTAAAGGACTGTGCTAAAAGAGAAAAAAGGTTAAACTAAGTGGATGCATTCCTCTCCCTCTACGCCAATTCCATTTTCTAAAAAATTGAGGGAGATGTTTAGTTTATTCAGTCATTTCTCTATTCCTGCATAGTGTAAATTCTGGTTAACTAAGCGAATTGACAATACAATTGTGAGCATACAGTCAAATTTCAATGGAGAGCTCCTGTTTGCAAAATGAAGGAAGCACTGTAATTCAACACACGATTAAGAAAAGAACTCTGCTAACACTGCAGATGTGAAACATTCGTATGTCTGGCATATGTAAAATTAATTTCTGTGTTAGTGAACAATTGTGAGGGTGTAAAAAAAGTTGTCTCAAAGATCCTATATAATTCTCAGTTCTTTGGGAATTCTTTTTCAAAGCACAGACAAATGATAAAAAATGCATCTTGTATGCATGTGTGTGTTTTCCACATGCCCTCTTCTTAGTGTTCTACTGTGTTTGAGCTATATTTGTGTAACAATTAATTGTTAAAGGAGATTTTAAAAAATCAGTTATTTTATTGACTTTGTGTGCAAATTATTGGACTTGGTATAACTTCATATATGAAAAAGGTTCTTCCTTCAACTTTTCAAATTGCAACCAGAGTCATTATAAATTGTTTCCACAATATTAGAAAAATATGAAGGTAATTTTCCTAATTAAGGCCACATTTTATTAACTCATTAAACTCTGTCACCTTTATTCACTAAAAATCAAGCAGAAGAGTGGAATAAATTCACCGTGACAAAGAAAACGCACACATTTCCATCTTATAAATAAACTGACTAAAAAAAGGTGAGGTGTGTAAATTAAGGCACTCAATCTAAGAACACAGCACATTTTCAAGTGGCCAAATTGAGCTCTTGGATATTCTTCCAGGGCTCTCACTCAAGAGATGGCAGGCAGCAGATGCAAAGCTGTACTTTTTGTATCTTTCTCTCTCTATATATATATGATTTAAAAAGCGTAGGATGTCCTTAGCACAGCATATCTAAATATGAAATAGAGAAGACATAAAAGGATCCCTTTAGGTCTACAACTGTCATTGCCAAGTATCTCCAACAATGTACCAGTGGTCAATTTGTCCAAATTACAGGAGGCTTCAATAACTGTTTCCTGATCACAGAACCACTTCCTAATTTCCCTCCAAGCTGTTTCAGATTATTAAAAGACATTATCAGCCCGAATAAGCATATTTGAGATCTGCGTGATTTTTTTTTTCCCCTAAATAAACCTAAAAATAACTCCTTAAATTACTGTAATTGAAATGAATTAGCAAGTTTCTCCACACTACACGTTTTAGTTATCTCACTCGGCTTTTGCAAATATTTTGGACCCAATCCACTACCGACAATTCCAGCTTTATATTGCAATTGCTCCTCTGTTCTCAGCGAGTTGATACAAGCAAAAAAATGAATCAGATCCGTCTTACAGAGCATGTTTATCTTTTACTGAGAAAGCTAGGGCAACTGGAATCAAAAGAAGTATAACTTTCATATGAAATATACTTCAAAATAAGCTAAAGAAGTGGACAGGTCCCATTGCTTAAAAAAAAAAAAAAAAAAGATTTTCAGTGTGACGGCTCTTCAAAAACTGCAGTCTGAATGGTCTTTTGAGGCATTTATATACGAGGCATGAGCATGCCATGCAGGTCCCAAACCTGCACTGTCCTACCCCCATGAATTTGCAGTGGTACAAAAGAAGCTAAGAACAGGCATGTATCTTTTCAGGACTAGGACCCACCCTCGCAGTCACCACACTGTATTGATAGTGAACTGCTCAGTGCAAAATGAACTTGCAATTTCTTCTTGATCACCACCTGAAAGCATGGAGGAAGGGTTAGGGTTAGTGTCTCAAAGGCAAAGGGTGAGGCAGAAGTTGTTGGGCTTTTAGTAAAGATGTATCACAACATAGTCTTGGGGGCTAACATCATTCTGTTTAAATTTAGGGAGCAAACAAAACTCTTGTTGACTCCAAGCTGTAGTTGTTTATGTATAGATGACAGACGCAGGGACAACAAAACACAACTGGCCTTGGAAGTAGGGAGTTTCCCAGCTGAAGTCAGTCTGTTGTGCTGGAGAACCACCGAGAAGATAAAACTCCTGCAGTTACTTTGGATGAGTGGAAGGTATTTAAAGTAGCCTTCTGTTTAAAAGTTGCCATAAAGCTGACAAGACTGAGGCTGACTATCTTGCCTCAGATGGAGTTCACATATGTCTCCAAACGCTGTTCCCCTCCAGTGGCAGAAAAAAGATAATCTTTGGATTACAGAAAAAATTACCAATGATGAATAGGTCTTTCCTCTTTTGACTCTTGCATTGAATTGTAAGCATTTAAAAGCACTTCCCAAAGAATCATAGTCCCAGAAAAACTAATGAGAGCTCTCATCTTCCACTCCTCAACTGACATATATGTTCCTGGTATCCTTCTGAAGTTATCTAGCAACTGCATTTATCCCAACAGCATTTGTCCAGCTGTGCAGCCTCTTCCCTTCCCCTTTCTTCTTTTGGGGAAGGATTCTGAGAAGCAAAATCATTCCCAAACCTTTCTTTCTGTGTGATTTTATACTTCCTAGAAAAGTGGGGTTTGTCACTTGGGAGGGGAATTCCAGGGGAGCCCACTAGAGCACCAGCAGCACATCCCACCTTATGCTCATAAGGATGACAACTTTTTCCAACAATCCCGTTATTGCTACACTACATTTTATTACTTTACTATGTTTTCTTTGGTCTAATTCTATTACTTTTAATAATAGTAGAAGGTAATGACTGGTCAAAATATAATCAAATACATATGTGAATCTTGACTGAAAACCAATAAAATTCACTATGGACCCAGCTCTTCTTGCACATAACACAGGAGGAAAAAAAAAAAAAAATCCCACAAGTCTTCAGTAGAAGTTTTTCCTGACAAAGAGCCACACAATTAGGCTGTGATCCATGACTTTTGATATCCTCTGGACTTTTTAAGTAAGTGTTGCCAAAAATGATCTGCCAGAGCAGCATACAATTCATTATGCCCTTGTTTTCTATTGCTGAAATACAGCCTGGACCGATCTCCTTGTTTTCTGCAAGATTGTGGCGTTAGTGTAAGAAGTACCTAAGGTCAAATAAAATATGTCTGGAAATGTTTTTGGCCTCATTTTGTACTTATCCAATTCTAACGATGGGAAAAAAGTTTTGCATTATTGTAAAATTCTGTAGATTGATTCTCCACTTACATTTCTGTATTGCTATGCAGTGGAAGTGGCAAGCAGACTGCATTTTTGGTATTAAGATCCTAAAGGGAATGGAAAACTGCTAGAGTAACACCGAGATGGAGACTATTGCATTTTTTATTGTACACTGCATGTACCATGAAGGGTAAAGGTGTCACTCATGTTTATATAAGGAAACATGCAACCAGACCATTCCCGGAGTGAGCACTGGCAGCTGGGAGCCAAGTTGGAAAGTCACAGGTGTATGACAAGCTTGTCTCTCCACTGTAACTCCTGAGAATGGGACCTACTAAAAATACACCAACTTACTTTGCTCACTTGCAGTTAGGTAGCTGCCCTGAGAAATACTCAGCCAGGATAAATGATACACATAGGATCAGCATCTAAGCTTCTCCAGTTACTGGGAGCATGAAGAGCCAAGAGATGAGGGTCCTCCGCTCTCTCTTCCCATCAGTATGCTGGGCCAGAGGGATTAGTGATCCCTCTTTAATTACTGGGGTCCACCAGTCCTTCCTAACAATTCCACATTACACCTCTGCACTCCTATCACTTCTCATGGAAGCCATGCCCAGGAGGTAGTGGACTCTTGCAGGTATCAGTGCATTAGGTTTGAAATCCTGACTCCTGGGATGTCCAGCAGTGGACTTCCAATGACTTCAGTCTGATCAGGCTTCTCACCTGATGGACAAACCTGCCTCCTCCTTGGCTTTTTATCTTAAATTTACCTTATAATTGGGGATATTATTTCTACTTTTTTATAAACTTGCAGTACATCAAGTTCTGAGTTTAGGCTACTCTACTCAAACACAAAAAAACAAAAAAAAAAAAAAAAAAAGAAAGAAAAGAAAAAAGATCACGTAGATAATCACCAATACCAATATCTGTGAGAAAATCTTTAAGGTTGGAAACGAGTCTGGGCTAATAGAAACATGAACTAAGTAAAGTGCAGAGCCTGCAGTATTTTGGACACTTCCCTCATGGAGTTCTGCTAAGGACAGCTATCGTTCTTGGTCTTGCACTTGGTCTACACTTACTTTCTCATGTCCACATGCAGCATTTTCAAAGGCTTTGATAAAGCAATAAGGCATAGAGCCATCGAAATAAAACTTGGTAGAGCCCTGCTAAGGGCTGAGGTGTCTTGAAAGGGTAGGGGCATATGGCAGTCAAAGCTGTATAACCTCTATTTCCAATTCAGTTTTACAACAAACATTTATGAGTTAAAATCAAAGCAGAGTATGTCAGTATTAGAAAGAGCTTCTGCATGTGAGTGATGGCACCTTTTGGAAAAGGGATATAGCATGAACTACTGTATGCTACTGTTATATTAACCCATAAAGAGGAATCCTGGGCATTTTCATGGTAGCACGAACAAATCCATTCTCACTCCTTTGACTTACAATTTCCTTTATTACAGGGGAGAAAGAAGAATAAACAAAGTTGCCTAAGAGCAGAAATTTGGTTCGGAAAATTCAGAAGCAACTACATTTTCATATAGGAAAGGCATCCAATCCTTAATTTTTCTATTTCACTAGGATTCTGAACAACTTAAACTATGCAATTCACCCGCAAGGCGAGAGAGCAGTGCCATGAGCCACTCGGAACCTTCCCCTGCTCAGCTGAGTCATTAAAGTCCTTCCAAGTATTTGGAAGGAATTTTAGTACTTATTTCTAAATGCAATATATTAACATGCTTTTTCTTTACATTTCAATGATCATTTATAATGTTTAATAGAGAGTAATACTACACGGTACCCCAGCATGCATGTGAGTTACAATTGATGTGAGCAGTCAACTGAAGCTAACGGAGTGCGTCTTTTAAAGGATTTGGCCCTTACAATGCATTACAGCTTCCAATTTTAAAACCAGACTATTAAAGTCTAGCAAATGGGTTGTTAAGGTGAATGCATGAAATATAATCGGGATTAGATACCTGGTTTATTTCATTGGGTGTTTTTTTTGTATGGCTGGACAGTAAACGCATATGGATATAACCTTGGTAGCATCTAGCTATTGAAAAGAAAAATACCTAGTCAAAAAGCTCTCACTCTAACTTTTGGTCCCTACACAAAGTCCTTTGAAAAAACTACTTGCATTATGCGCGTAAGGAGACTCAGTGCAAGGAAAAAAAATAAAAAGAAAGAAAGAAAGAAACAGCATTATATGCTTCTACAATAATTTAAGCCAGTGGTTTAAATTACTTAAATTACCAGTCTAAAAATTCTCACATTTCACAAAACATCACTTTTTCGAGACAATTTGCAATCATAAGCTACAATTTTTTTTCTGACACAGTATTACTAACTTCTAACAGTTTTGGAAGCAGAACATTTTGCACAATGCCTGGCAGCTTTACCATACCTTCTAGAGCAAGGTAGAAAAGTAATCCAAGAAGTAATCAGGTTTCTTGAAGCACAAAATTAAAAGCTTCCTTAGAATCGACTGCTTCAATGGGAAGTCTTTTCTTCACACACAGTTTCTAACTACGTGCGTCTTCTTTTAATAACGACTACAGAGCGAAACCGCCCCTTCACAGAGAGGGCAACTTGGCGGAGCAGGGCGAAGGAAACCTCCAGCCGGGACAGGCTGGATAGCGAAGAGGAAAACTTCTGGCGGCACCGCTCTCTGGAAGTCAGCAACTCCCCCTCTACCGCCGTTCCCCTCAAGCGCACGGGAGCTGCTAATTTTACAAGTTCCTAATGGCTTTTACAACTTCCACGCCTGCCTCCCCTCCACAAGTTACAGGTGCAAGCAATTCGAGGCCGGGCTGGGGATGAGCCCCCGGGCTGCGCTGACTCGGGGAGCCTAGAGCAGCCCGGTCAGCACCCGCTGCTGCCGGGGAGCAGCGCTTCCCCGCCCGCCACCGCCCTCCCCTTGGAAGCAATGAACACCCCTTCTCGGCTACTCATCTCTGAAATTTTAAGGAAGCGCTCCAAAACGCCTGGATTACACCCAAACTGCGGCGCAATGTTTTCAAATTAACAACAAACAAACAAACAACAACAATAATAACAAAAAACCCCAAACGAAGCGGGTGGGACGGGGAGTCGAGAAAGAAAGGTATGGGACGGGAGGACCTGCCTGATGAGCTCCGCTGTCTCCCACTTTACGCTCCCGGCAACTTCTCCCCGGCAGTGCCGGTTCCGCGCAGCCGCTCCTCACCCCACCGCCGCAGCCGCTCCGGGATGACTCCCGCCCGCGTCGTGGCCGGGGCCGGTGCCCGCCCGGGACCCCCCGTTCCGCCCCGCCCCGCAGTGCCTGCTCCGCCGGGACCAGCGCCGAGGCGGTCGCCAGCTGCGGCGGCGCGGAGCCGCTCCGTGTGCCGGCGCTGCCCCACGGGCGGCGGCTCTGCGCCCGGTCCCTCCCTCCCCGTCCGCTCCGCACCCGCGCACGTCGACGCCCCCGCCCCACAGGTGCAGTCACCCGGGACGGCAGCCCCCTCGGAGGGGGAAAAGGGCAAGGGGGTTATCTGGCGCGGTGTTTTACCGGGGAGCCCCGCCGGCTGCGCCCGCGGAGGTGGCTCAGCGCGGCAGGCAGCAGCCAGGCACAGCGCCCGGCGGGATGTCGCACGGCGGCAGTTGCAGACATCCACCTGTAACGCCTCGGAGCTAAGGTTAAAGGGGTCAGACCATCCTCCCTTAGCTCAGCCTGGTCATTCCCACCCCATGTGGAACATGTCCCACGCTCTTCAAGCACTTGAATTTAACACCGAAGGATCAGAACTTGAGCAACTTACTGAAAATCAGTGGCAGAGACAGTAACTGAGACCCAGACCTCACGATTCAGTCCAGAGGGCACGGTGAACCTGGTGAAAATTACTCGTATGCTTACAAATTAAGCACATGCACACTCCATGCAGGATCAGGATCTCAATTTTGCTGTGCTTCAGTTCCTCATCTGCACAATGAGAATAATAATACTTCCTTTCTCACATCCTATCTCTGCCTGTGCTCTCATATCGCAAAAAAATTAGGCATAACTTTATGCATGTGAGTAATGTCATTGACTTAAAAAAGACAATTCAGAGATACAAAGTTAAATACGCACATAAGCATTGGAAAAATCAGGGCCTTATAATGCAAGCTCTTTAGAACAGAAATCATTTACTGCTTACTAAAAAGTTTATACTGTACAACAAATGAGGTCTCCCATGCTAAGCTGGGCTCCTTTTAGAACAGAAATGGCATGGCAGTACCTGGAGATTTATTTCAGGCGCTCTGCAGATGTGATTGCTGTGTGCTTTATAAGCTAAGACAATACCTGGGTATGCTTGAGATGAACCAGGTATATATTTTTCCTACTGTGTCTTTACAGAAATACAGGACCCTCCTTTTACCACAACTTTGAAGCAGACTTTATGGATCTGATAGGGTTAAAACCCAGAGACAAATTCTCCTCTTATTTATTCCAGAATACCCCCATGTCTTCCAGCAGGTTTGCATACATGAAAAAAAGAGCATTTGATCAGTAGAATCACACCCTGCCATTAAAAAGAAAGGAAAAAAAGGGAAAGAAAGGAAAGAAAGGAAAGAGAGAAAAGAGAGAGGGAGAAAAAAAGAAGGAAAAAGAGAAAGAGAGAGAAAGAAAGGAGAGAGAAATCCACAAAAAGGTGCCACCATATGCTCAGCAGTTAGTACCTTTCTCCAGGAAATTCCAAAGAGCTCTGCCTCAGTGACACTGGGAAATACAGGCAGGGACAGCTTCAGCAACAGCCTTCTTGAAAAGCAAAAGCTGGTTAACTCAGGCAACTTTCCACAGATACATGTGTCCAGATATTTTGATGTAAAAGGACTGAGGACATTTGGTGACACTCCATCAGGGAAGGAACTCTGCTTTCAGGAGCTGTTTGCTGCTCTCCTGTGCTCTAGCTGCCACAGGGCCCACAGGCCAGCGGCTTTGAGCATGCTCCAGCCCACCAGGGGAGATGATTTGGCATGTATTTTTAAAGGCAGATTTCACACTGTACAAGCCAGGATTTCTCATTAAACATTTGATAAGAGTTTTAAGATCAGAATCAAGTTGCTGGACATGTGTGAGCTGAGCCTGCTGGAATGAAATCTTGTGAGATGTTAAGCATCTTCAGCAGCTTGCTGCACCTGGGCTTGTTAACAGCTCACAGGAGGTCTCAGGGCTTAGAAGTTGTGAAGATACTTTTATGGCTGACACCCTTGAGAATTACTAGTGATATAGTCATGGCAGCACTGATCTCACCGATGGGAGCCTGCTCTCAGGTATATGAAGTTTCTTCCTGGGATGGCAGCAGTGGGTAATCTGGAGAGAGCCTCACTGACCCAGTGGTGCTTACCACGGCTCGAGCTACTTCAGCAGGTCTGTTAGGGGATAGCTGCAGATAGGCACTTAGGTACTCCTCCCAGGAGCCAGATGATACAATCCTTTTCTTGCAGTATTTCCTCTGACATCACTGGGAATTTTGGATGAGCCAAAGTGGGTTGTAAAGGACATAAGATAGAGCAAGGTATAGCAAAAAACACAAGTGGCTTTACATTTGTCTAATTCATTGCCAGCTAAATCTTATCTCAGACTAAATCTACTAAAGAAACTTTTCTGTTGCTATCAGTTTTGTTGTGGGAAGCATCTAACAAGGCTGCACAGGGAGCAATTTTCTTCAGATTCGTTCATAAATACAAATTGTAGTTGTAATTGCAGGAAGTACAAAGTTTCTACTGCTGTGTATTACCGTTTCCCATTTATTGCTTTCCTACAGCAGTCTTACCGATCTGAATCCTCAGGACGGACAGCGTGCCACATTCATGCTGCTTCAGTGCCTTACCAGGCAGGTGATGATAATTACAAACCAAAATACAACAGAAAAGTGTTGCAAACTGAGGATCAACAAAAAAGTTTTAAGCACATGGCACGCATATTCTCTACAAGACTGGAGTGCACCAGGAAGGAGCTCCTCTTGTAATATTTTTCCACTGCAAGTTTTATGTTGTAGTCTTAATTCTTTAGAGAATGGCCTGGGCACAGTGTCCAGAGGGTTTGCCTGCAGGATTGTGGGCTTGCTGAGTGAGTTTCTAAACTCAGTGTTGCAAAACAAATCTGATCAAGATGAGGATGGTGAAGATTTCCAGAGGCAAAACAGGGTAATAGATGTTGTTTTGTACAGCCAGAAAACTCTACCAAATCGTGATTTCTACTATAATACCAAGTGTGACCAGCTTTGTTTCACAACCCTATTGTACCCCTCACAGTGCTATTTTGCTCTCAGATGGCTCTTCATACTCTGCAGTGCCAGAAGTGCTCAAGAAAACACCACAGACCTCACACTAAACAGGTGATTGGCAGCTATTTGAATATAACATAGGAAACACAGATAACTGTTCCCTTTACACATAATGTCTTAACATTTAATAGATCTTTCTTTTTTATAACCTTTGATCCATTAAACTGTAGTCCATTCACTTCAGAAAAGAAGTCTGTCACCTTTTAGTAAAGCTCTAATGCTTTTACCTCAAAAGCATCTTAAAGTTCCATGGTTTCCTCTCCTTGCACACCATGGGAAATGCCAACTGTGTTACTGACACATAAATACAAAATATCACCACCAGAATCTTCTTTCTTTCCCATCATTCTGTTAATGTCATTTTCCTCCTTGCATTGCTGTGCTGACTCCTCAGTCACTGTTGCAACATATTTATTACTCACCTTTCTCCTAACTTATCTTACATCAGCTTCCCACTGTCCTTTACTTCATCTCTCCCATCATTTTCATTTCTCATTTACATATAAACATTTCAGGCAATGGCCTCTAGGCTTTCTTCCCACGTAACTCTTCTTCACTGACTGACCTCCCTGAACACCACTCTTGCTCTCTCTGGTCTGTGTATTTTTCACTGGTTTTTACAACACTACTGTTTTTTAGTCACCTGCCTACAATTAGGAGCTCCCTCCTTGTTGTTTTCTAAACCCTCTACCTCTCAATTCTTTCTTTGTGAGCTTCTTATCTAGACGTCAGAAAAACTCTTAGTGCCTTAAGGTCACTACCACAAATGGAAGACAAATAATTGTTGTAATAATGCAAGGAAATGTGGATGACAGCTGGTCAGATATGTGATTTAATCTGCATGTAGGTGAAAGAAGAGAAAAAAAGAAGAGAAAAATTAAGTTTGTCATCAGTGGCTTTGTTAACTTCTTTCAACTATAAGAATAGCAAATTCAAAGAGAGGGGGTTTATTTTTCTTAAGAAAAGGTAGAAGAATATTTTACAGTAAGGGAATGTAATAGTCTGAATATGACTGCAAATATTTTTGACATCAAAGCTGGGTACAATATTGTATGACTGAAGTGGTGAGTGTCTGACTGAAGAGGAACCACAAAGTTGAATGACATTTGCTGTTCAGCAAGGAACATCTGAAGTTTATATGTATTTATGATTTCAGTGGAATTAAACACTCTGGTTATGGCTGTACATATGCACACATGCACAAAACACTTGGGAAGGGCTCTGCCAAGGACACCATCAGTCACATTTGGACTGAAGCTGAATGTGGACACAGGACAAATCCAGGAGCTCTCACTCACATACAGCTTGTTATCTCCTTGTGTTGCCAGCTGATTTCTGACATTTTCACTTAGACTTCTCTGATAACATGAGGAACCTGCTGGTGGAACAACTGGCCAGTGGGTCTGCCTACAGGTCAAATTCAGTGGAGACAGGAACCAGCCACACCACCACTCCATTTCATAGAGTAGACACACTACAATTATCGTTAGTTATGTTTAGGTAGTGCACAGAGGTCCTAGTTAATAGGTGTCACTTTGCCACAAGCTCTTCCAAGGAACTTGGTGTCTTCTCAGGCACGGTGGATTGCCTAGCCTATCTAGTAAAAGGGGACACTCTTGATTACAGGCTAAGCAGTCTTGCCACAGACTTGGTCACATACAGGAATACCTGTGTGCCAGGGGAGGACACAATTTTCTTCTACAGTAAGAAAGTTCTGACTACAGAAGACTAAGGTGCTACCATCAGGAATAGCAGCTTCAGCTAGGATGCAACTGAAGAGTCGCAGGAACAACACTTTTTGCTTCAAAGGTTGCCCACCAGTTACTGTGCATATAAAAACACAGCATGTAGGATTTAGTCTAATGTACCTGAAACCAAAATTCTAGCTATCCATTCTGAAATAGTCCCTATGACCAATGGAAAAACTTTTTGTTGCTTCAGCTATTTTAAATGATAGGTCTAGTTTATGCTTCTTTTCTGTATCTACTTTTACATAGAGTATACACAAGATTCAACTTCCAGTTACATCTGGAGACAGCTATTGAAATCTAATTGTTACTCTAGATTTCCAGCGTTAAAGGTGAGAACAGAAATGCTCTAGTCAGAGTTACAAATGTAAAATTAATTGATATTTCTCTTACTTAAAATGCCTCAGAACAGGATCACAGTCATTTCTGTACTAATACATATTCATAAGATTTCCAGAACTCTTTGATCCAACATGTGGGAATACATGCTGAGTCCAGCACAGGAAAGCAAAGGTTAACAAGCCACTAGAGCATCTCTCATGTGAAGAGAGAGCTGGAACTGTTCAGCCTGGAGAAGAGAAGGCTTGAGGGGATCTTATCAGTGTATCTAAAAATACTCGATGGGAGGGAATGAAGAAGAGGGAGCCAGGCTCTCCTCAGTGTTGCTCACTGACAAGACATGAGACTACAGGCAAAGGAAATGTCACCTGAACACAAGAAAGTACTTTCTTTACTGTGACAGTGTTCAAACAATGGAACAGGTTTACCAGAGAGGTTGTGGAGTCTCCATGCGTAGGGATATTCAAAACCCAGCTGGACAAGGTCCTGGCAACTTGGTCTGGCTGAGCCCATTTGATCGGTGGGATTGACAAGATTATCTCAAGAGTTTGTGACTACAAAAAGGCAATCATCTGCTTTTGAGAGATCATTACATCTGTGCATAAATTTAAAAAGAGAAATGTCCTATCTTGTCAGTTCTCCTGGTACTGATCCCTTCCAAGCTTGTGAATCCACAAAGTATAGCTATAGCTGTAATTCAACTAAAATTTCCCAAGTCATTTTCCTTTTGGAAAAGAAATGTAAAACTTTTCTATATATACAAAAGGGGCTAAACTAAGAGAGATTATCGCACTTCCTTTGGCCAACCATTGCATCTGAGATTCAAAGAATGGACTTTCCCCCCCACACACATATTATATCACAGAGGTGCTATGGCTGTCTGCCTACAGGGTGAAGATCACAGTGGCCAGGACCTAATCTACCCAGGCAGAGGTGAAGATGTCCCTGAGCCTAGTCAGATACTGGAACTATTCCAAAATCAACATTGTTAATCAGGCATTTCTCCACTTACAGAGTTTTGAAAGAGCTGACAAATGTTTCTCTTTGGAGACTACTGCCAAAATCAATCCTATCTGAGAAGGTAGCTGAAAATTGGAAAACAGGAAGGTCCATTTTTGTATGGTCTTAATATTGCTTTAGTAATACAAAAAAGCCATTAGGAATTCAGAGTGATAGTTGACTGGAAAATGGATAGTTCATCCTCTTCTTCAACACTCCTATGATTACGCCCTAAAAATTCATATGCACAGATTAAAAACCTTGAAATTAGATATTGGACTGATTTTTTGTCAAAGGTGAAGTGAAACAAGTCTGCTGTCATTTCAATGCTTCCTGCTAAGAAGCAGGAAGCAATGGAGAGTTGTGTTAATGAACCTATGTATTGGTCATAGAGGTTTACTTTCTCTTTTAAATTCATCTCTTAATGTCTCTTGGCTATTTTTTCAAACCACAAAGCTCTAGTGAAGTCAGATTAGAAAGATTCAGAAATATGTCTTGCTCGATTTTCAGAAAGAGTAAACTGCTAATAGTACTGCTAATGCTTGAAGGATTGATCAAAATTCACTGCTCACAAAAATTTCAATAACAAGTCCTGATTTTTCCAAGTTAATTTATTACTGATAATTATGCAATGAAGATCTCTGAACACTTGCACTTTATGGCAGTTCAACATTCAATTGTTTTATTTGATTATGTGAATCATATATTGTCTCTGAACTTCAAGAAAGTGCTAAGAATATCCACATTCCAGTGAATCTAGTACTCATTCTGTGAAAGATTTGCTTTCACTGAACATTTCTATTAATAAAATTCAATTCAGCTTTACAATGAGTACATTTGGCCCTAGAAAACAACACTGGTGCCTATGAGGTCTACCATGTTCTACAGGCCCCACCTTGCTCAGGAGACTGTCCATTAAGGTCCCTGTATATGGTTAGTGATACTTGCTGCACACATATGTCAAATATCACAAGTTTAGACAAACAAATCCATTTTAAGTAAACTCTGTCCTTTGGTGCCTTCCCATATTCTAATGTATTTCAATATAGCTGAGAATGTACTGCTTCTCTCTGCATTATCTCATTTATAGCTAATGATGGCAGCTATGTGGTCAGAGTGCTGTTGTGGTCAGAGTGCTCTTGTGATCTCTATCACTTGTTGGAAACCTTTTTTGGTTGAATAGCAGTTAAGACTTTCTGTTAGAGAATCCAAAGGGGAGCTTTATTCTTGTTGTGGTTTAATCCCAGCTGGCAACTAAGCACCGCTCAGCCACTCCCCGCTCTGTAGGATGGTGGAGAGAATAGAGAAAAAAACTCTTGAGTTAAGAACAGTTTAATAATACATAATATAATAAAATATATCATATCATATCATATCATATCATATCATATCATATGTAAAGAAAATGAATATAGCCAAAAGAAAGAGAAATAAAACCCAAGAAAGACAAGGGATGCACAATGCAATTGCTTACCACCTGCTGACCAATGCCCAGACTGTCTTTGAGTAATCATCCACCCCTCCTGGCTGACTTCCCACAGTTTATATACTGGGCATGATGTCACATGGCATGGAATATCCCTTTGGCTCCTTTGGGTCAGCTGTCTTTGCTGTATCCCCGCCCCAGCTTCTTGTATGCTCCCAGTCTCCGTTGGCAGGGCTATATGAGAAGCTGAGAAGCCCTTGACTTAGTATAAACACAGCTTAGCAACAACTAAAACATCACTGTGTTATCAACATTATTCTCATCCTAAATCCAAAAACATAACACTATACCAGCTAGGTGTGTATACATATATATATAAGACTAGGAAAAAAAATCTTTATTCCATCTGAAACCAGGACAATTCTACAACAGAGCAATAAAGAAGCAAGCTCTGGGATTAGGGCTGCAGTTTACAAGCAGGGTGCTTGGACAGTGTTCACTGTGCAGAACCATTCAGTCTTTTCGTACCATGGTTCTCTGAAAAAAACAGCAACATTAACACTTCTTTATTCACAAGGATATTCAGAGGACATCATGGACATTTTGAAAATTTCAGGAAATGTGGTAAAGGAATCCATTCTAAGGGTGTGTCTGCAGGACAAACTCAAGCTTCTCTGTCCTCACTTTGAGGTGACCAGATGATGAGCCAGATGTGAGCTTGTGGTGGATTAATTTTGGCTGGCTGCTAGGTGCCCATCAAGCTGCTCCTTCACTCCCCTTCCTCAGTAGAACAGGGGAAGAAAATACAATGAAAAAGCTCATGGGTCAAGATAAGGACACAGAGGTCACTCACCAACTACCATGAGGGGCAAAACAGACTCAACTTGAGGAAATGAATCTACATTATTATCAATTAATAACGGAACAAGATAGTGAGAACTAATACTAACCCAGCCCCCCCAACACCTTCCCTCCACCTTACTTCTTTGCAGGCTCAGCCTCACTCCAGACTCTTCTACTTCCTCCCCCGAGTGGCGCAAGAGGATGGGGAGTGGAGCTGTGGTCAGTTCATAACACTTCATCTCTGTTTCTCCTTCCTCCTCACACTATTCCCCTGCTCCAGTGAATTGTCCCTCCAATGCGATACAGTCCTTCATCAGCTAGGGACAATTTAGGGACATAGTTTAGCAGCAGATGTGGTAGAGTAGGGTTACGGTTGTACTGGATGATCTTAAAGGTCTTTTCCAACATAAATGATTCTATGATTCTATGAACCGCTCCAATGTGGGCCCTTCCCATGGGCTGCAATTCTTCAAGAACTGCTCCAGCATGGGTCTTTCCCATTGGCTGCAGTCTTTCAGCAATTAACTACCTGGGCTTGGGTTCCCCATGGGGGTCACAGTTCCTATTGGAAAACTTGCTCCTTAGTGGGCTCCTCTCCATAGACTGCAGTTCCTGTCAGGAGCCTGTTCCAGCAATGGCTCTCCATGATGTGCAATTTCCTTCAGGGCACATCCACCTGCTGTGGCAAAGGGTCCTCCATGGTCTACAAGGGTGGATATCTGTTCCACTGAGGTTCTCCATGGGCTTCAGGGGGACAACCTGCTTCATCATTGTCTTCTCCACAGTATCTAGGGAAATCTCTGCTCCAGTGCCTGGAGCACCTCTTCCTCCTTCTTCACTGACCTTGACATCTGCAGGGCAGTTTCTCTCACATTTGCCCAGAGCTGCTACACAGCATTTTATACCCTTTCTTCTAAATATGTTATTACAGAGGTGCCATGAGCATTGCTGATGGGCTCAGCTTTGGTCAGCAGCAGGTCAATCTTAGAGCTGGCTGGAACTGGTTCTGTCTAACATGGGGCAGCTCACAGAAAGCACCCCTGCAACTCCAATACCATGTCACATAAACCCTATGAGCTGGAAGACAAATAGCCACACTGATGCTAGCTTGAAGATACCAGCATGGCTGTGTGGCTCCCAATGTAGAGCTGCTCACTCCAGTGGATGCACAGCACAGGTAGGGAACTTCGTAACTCTTCCTTTCATCCAGGTGCATGCATGCCCATTTGGCTGATGACCTCCTTTTTTACAACTTGGTCTTCTACAAAGCTGTAGTTTAGCTTATTTTCATTATTTGCTTTATCTGAACACAAGCAGATGCCACTCAGGGCCTAGGACTCCACCACTTGTTGCAGGGTGCAAACAGTTCATGACCTATCTTTAATCAGACAATGGATAACCAACAGCTACACACACCTTAGGGAACTCAAGAAAACAGTGAGATATTACCAGGCAAATCAGTACACTGGTGCTTGAAGTGCAACATCATTGTAGTTGTTATCAACACTTATAGGGATAACAGCTATGAACAGGTTCAAGGCAGAAAATGAAGTAGCCGGGTTGGTATGTACAGACATATCCTTCATAGCCCCACAAATAACTAGAGAAAGTGCACATTTGAAAAGAGAATGAGCATGCTGGGAAGAGTTGTCAGGCATACAAAAGCTTCCCAGCAGAAGTACAGTAAGTAAATCTTAGATTAAACTGAGGATGGAGAGCCAGGAGTAGGTACAAACTCCCAAATCATTACTAAGGCAATGATGTTTCCAGTATTTTGAATGGACATGAACAGGACAGGACAGGACAGGTCAGGGTTGTCTCTGACAAGAGTGAGAGATGAGGTGAAAGGTGTCTGAGACACAAGATGATGAGAATTTAAACACGAATTTCAGCTACGGCCAGGCTTAGAAGGGCCCCATCTGGGCAAAATCACACAGAATGGATCCACAGCTTTCAGTCACATTCTTTAGAGGAGGAAGCAATAAAGGCAGTTTGAAGGGAAGGCCACCTTATTTATTTCGGTCCGAAGCAACATGCATTATATGTTGTTATTACGGAGTTGATCATGTCAAGAATACATGTTAACTGTGTAGCTGTCACAGCTTCTCTTTGTCCCATTGCCTGCCCCTTCCTTGGGAGTGTCCTTCTAGCAAGTGCCTCAGGAGACTGGAGATGGAGACGGGTGATATTAGGATGAAATTGCCCATAAATAAAATATTTAAATAAAATGATTAACCCAGTGTTAGAGCTATTATGTGACACAAAAGAAGTGTCAGAGAAAAAAAATGTGTACCATGACTGCTCCATTATGCTATAATTAGTTTATCTTTGTATAATTTATGGTTAGCTCTATGTCAATGAATTCCAGCAAGAAGAAACTCCTGGCCTGCAGTGAGGCTGCAAGAGAGGAGGCCAAGATGCCTGGATTGTGCAGAATTTTTAGAGGTACGATGGGAACTTAGATGCACTCTGTCGTTGGAAATTAAAAAGAAACATCTCCTTCTTGTACAAGTTCATTGACATCAAACCAGTCACAATCTAGGCACCTAAATATCTTCAGACACGTATACTTAAATTTCCAATTTTACCTTGGCACAGGTAAATACTTTTAGGAGGTATTTGGAGGATTTCTCACTGCTTACATTATATAATCAGTCTAGTGGCTCTTGAAAGGCATCAGCTGAGTTTAATGAAAGGTATTATTTGTCTCAAGGGAGGTGAATAATTATTCTTTTTCTGGTTCTCTAACTTCTTCTTCCCTTTAGAGACAATATTTGACTAGAAAAATAATCATTAAGAGAGTTTATACTGTTAGATGGAAATCTAGCCCAGTTACCTGACTTAATGTCACAAACATGCAGTAAAATGTATATATTGATGCCTTGAAGTGAATATCAGGATGTTTTGTCCTGCAAGGTAAATATTGATCAACATGTACAGTGTATTTTCCCTTTGGATCAATAAGCATGTTTCTTCTTAAATCAATAAGTACTTATTCTTACATAGACGAAAAGTTTGGCTCATAATTGAATAAAAGTGAGTAAATAGGAAATGAGAACATTTTTCTTACTTACCTCCAACACTTGTGGGGCTCAGGGTTTAAAAACAAAGTCAGACCAAACATGTAGAATGCTGCACGTGAGGTTCAGAAAATACTATCCCTCAAATCTGCTGAGCCAATATAATAAACATCCACATACACGACCCAGTTTTCTAGTCATAGAACAATGGTCCTTGTTGAACTCAGATGAAACAGTCAATATCTCACATACATCTCTCTGCTTCTTGGTTTTGTTTGACTTCTGTGGTATTTGTTTTTGTGTTTGTTTAAACAACAGACACAAACATTCAGGAAATCCTGGGACCTGTTTTGTGATTGTATATCTTCAACCTCTGCATCCTAACTGTTATTCAGTTGCAACTGATGGCCTGACTTTGAAACAAGAGAGATGAGAATTTGACAATTATTTCAGAACCTCAACATTTTCAGAATCTGCAAATTTTCATCTTTTTACTTTTTTTTTTTTCCCCCCAAATAGATGCAGACATCCTTTACTACAAAAGCTTCTCCTGCCACTTTTTTGTTATTGTGGTTGCTGCTACAGGTTATTAGAAAAAAAAAAAATCAAACCCTAAAACAAAACTCAAACTTACCACTCACAAACTCCATCACATAAATAAATTCCACATTTCAGAAAGGCAAACTAGCCAGCTGCAAAAGTGTCAGTTTGATCTATTCTAAGTAGGAATTTGGCTTAGTAGATCTCAGTCAGAAAACTGTAATATTTCAAGGAAAGATGCATAGGCAATCAAAGTTAAGAATACTAGTTTAATATACAAACCCAACCAAACTAACAAAACCCTTTTATGGTTATTCTGGCAACTCCTTTTTTTTCCATGAAGAATTTGGAAAAGAAAGAAGCATCAGAAACAGTGTCATGTTTTGAAAATTAGAGAACAGAAATGCTTTACAAAAATAAATTAATTTAAGATGATTACATTAAGGCAGGGAAAGTAAAAAGATTCATTAACATACACACCATTTAATATATGTTATGAATAAATGCATAACTAAGTAAAGTAATACAAACCTGCTTTTTCCCTCTAAAGAACTGCAGTAAGGGTTCTCATTTCTCTCCTACTGCAGTAACACTTAACCAAAGTCAGAAGCTATCTGCTGAGTTGGGCTTTTGAGAGGAAACCTCCATTTTCGATCCCCAGTACTTCCAGGTGAAAGGACCTCCCAATTCACCTGCTACACTTATGCCACTACACTGATATCTGTATTCCCCAAGTGAGTTGAGCTCTTAATACATAGTTTTACATAGTTCTGATTGACTGCTATGTGGCAAATTAAGGTACTTTTGTTAGGACTAGTTTGCCATGAGGTTACCATTTTTTGCCAGGATGGAATTTTCCAACCATCTACAGGGTCAGTGTACAGTGGCACAGACTTCCTTTACCACTTTGGCCTTTTGTGGAGAAAAAGTCTCCCCAAATTTTTTTTCCAGTGGAATTGCTAAATGTAATACACACCTTCCAGCACTTGTCAGTCCCTTTTACACCCTGGATTTCTGAGCTTTTGAGTGAGACTGTGCAGGACTAAGCAATCAGCGCATCCAGTCTCCCACTGACAAGGGAGGTGGAGATTGGATGGGAAGCTGCTGCTGCTGCTGCTGCTGTGAGGGTGTAGGGAGAGAATAGATTACTTGAATTGCACTTCACTGTGCTATTCCTACTCACAATTTGCAAAGGTATAACAATTGCAAATTGGCCCAGCATGACCTCCCAATAGCATCACTTTGCCTCCTTATGTCGTACAACTATCCTTCACCACTCCCACAGGCATAGGAATTTTGCAATTATTTTCCTCTAATTCTTCCAGTTTCCCTGGTAAACCCATCCACCCAGTCATCCCTCAATCTCCCTCACACTCATACTCACTCCCTTGTTGATGGATCACTGGAACAGGTCGCCCTAAGAGGTGGTGGAGGCCCTATCCCTGGAGATGTTCAAGGTCAGGCTTGATGAAGCTCTGAGTCCCCTGATCTAGTTAGAGATGTCCCTGCTTATTGTAGGGGGATTGGACTAAATGACTTTTAGAGGTCCCTTCCAACCAAATACATTCTATGATTACTTTTCTGTATAATCCATTTGCCTTGTTCACATGCCAGTTCTGCAGAAATCTCTCCCATCCTTTACTTCCCTTGACTGTCCAGTTACCACCTATATTTCCTCTTTATATCTGAGCACATTGAGTGTACTGTCTGCAAGCATTGATAAGATTTGCTGTATTCCATTTCCACCCTAGGATGTCTAATCTAGTTTCTGCACCTTTTACTTCACTGAAATTAAGGACAGCTGAACTTGGTCAGACCAGAGGACCATCTAACTTAACATTCTGTCTTATGCAGTGGCTGAAATCAGATGCTTGGGAAGTGTTATCAGTATGGGCAAGGATACAGTGATATCCTCCTCATCACCTCCAGCTGTTCCGGTTAAAATCTCAAGTGATCACTTTCCAGCCAATTTTCAGAGCCAGAACTTGCTTATTCTTTTCCTTCTTGTCCTGTCTGCATCCTTTTACACAATCGCCTTTTTCCTGACAACTTCAAAACCAGTGCTGATTTTTGGTTTTCCTCCTAGTTTCATCACACTTTTTGGAAGCCCCCTTTGTTCTTTAACCATTTTTTTACTGGGTAGGCTTCTGAACTCTGTCCTAGACCTCTTCTTTCCTTCCCTCCCCCTCCAAATAAGAAGATGTGAGGTGCTTTTGCAATTACAATTTCACCTAACAATTCCATGTTGATTATTGACAGGCTTATCAACCAGACTTTTCCATCTGGTTTCTGCCATTTTCTGTACAAACTGGTTTCAGCCTTCTCTAGCATGTCTTTGTGAATATTTCTCTAAGCTGAAGTTCAATAGTGCCAAAACAGGTGTCATTTCTCTCCTTCGAGTTCTGACTGAGACCTCCTTCTGAATCATTGTACACCAAATCAGCATCCTGCCTCTTTACTCAGACTGTCACCCAAAAACCTCATCCTCAACTCAGAGCACTCTCATGTTTTTCACATTCAGACTATTGCCAATACTTGAATACTATTTAAAAACATTTCTAAAAATGATCTCAGCTATACATCCAACAGTTGTAACAGCTAACTCCAAGTTCTCATCCTTTTGTATCTTGATGTCTCCATTTAAGGCTC
>VYZX01002480.1:94761-106532 GCA_013401335.1 Brachypteracias leptosomus | reverse complement strand
TTCTGTGATTCTGTGATTTTAGCGTGGCAGAAACTGCACTCTGCTGCTTCTCTGGTTCTTCTGTCCTCTTTGCTTTCCCATAAAATACTCCCCTCTCCCCCTGGCCTCTGTTCCAGCTAGCATATGTAGCAGAGGACCTCTGCACCCTTCCACTACTGAAAGGTGGAGGAAGAGCTTTGTGTCTGCCTCCCTACCAGTCTCTCATCTCCACTGAGCTATTTTTTTCCAAGCCTGGTGCTGGTTGCCCCATATCCAGCTTACTCACAAGATGCTGCTGTTTCTCTTAGCAGCATTTTGAATGAGTACAGCTGTTTTATGCTCAGATTCCTCCTGACTTGGCTTACCAAGAGTATGACTTTTTAAGGGATGAGTGCTGTTTGTAGCAAGCAGGTGTCCTTGCTCGGCTTGGAGGCTGAATATTTCTCCAAGCTTACTCTATAGTTTAAGTGTGCACAGTGTAGTTGGCAGATTAACACTATGTTCATTCCTCCACCACCACTTGTCTGTATTTGCTTATTTTTGTAATTCCTGTTATATGCAGTTTCATTTGTTATTTTTGGTTTTGTTTTCCAGGCCTCTTTCCTTTCCTTTTGCTCAGCTTAAAGAATCCTTCTTTGAGCTTCCTTAGTATTCTGGGGGAAAAATACCATTACTGTTGAGTGTTTCATGCCTTTTTATCATGCCTCACCAGATAGGGCATGCAGGAGCTTGTGTGTGCATGTTCCTTCCCTATCCTCATTCAGGTGCCAACTTACTTACTTCTTCCTACAACTCCCAGCACATGCTGAAGCTTTACCTGGCACTCGGTGTTTCCATTACCCTTCGTAGCACAGCTGACACGATGTAGCAGTCTTCAACCATCCCACTTTCTGCTGTCATCCACTGGCCACCACCAGGAAAGTAATATTACCCCAGGCTGGGAAATTACTAGGAATTACTCTGTCCTGAAGCCCTGCTCCCACTGGCAGAAGCACTGGTGGTTGGGAATGTAGTTCTCCCTCAGTCAGGAGGGGAGCAGCATCCCAGCTTGGTTATGTTTCATAGAAAGCCATTTTTCAGCTGATCTCCTTTTCTGCTTGTTGGTGCCCAGCTGGTTTCCATGGTATTCATGGCTGTGTACCGGTGGCAATTTCAGCATCCTGGCAGCTTTCCAGGCTGCCTCTCTATAAAACCCTGTCTGGTTTCAAACATATATATGTTTTTCTTATTTTTTCTTCATGCCACAGAACTGCTTTCTAAGTAGTTAATCTATCCTTCACTTATCTCACAGGAACAGTGTGAGGTTGTGCCCATTCTTGCTGGCAAGTTGCTTTGAGATCCTGTGATGAAAGGTTTGCTGATCACAGCCATGCGATCACTCTGATTTCCAGGGGATGGCACAGAGCATCCTACTGAAACAATAATAGAAAGACCCAATGATAACAAGCTGATTCTTAGAGCTGAACTTCAATGGAATGGTATCCCCATTCACTTCCATCCTATTGTGCAAGGACTCCTTCCATGTTTTCATCCACCTTCTGAGAGCTGCTGTGCCCTGGCAGGAGGTCAGTGGCTGCTGCAGCACTGTCAGTGAGTGTGTGCTCCCAGCCCAGCTACACATCTGTAACGGCAATGCAGAAAAACATCAGAAAATCTTTCTTTTTACAAATGAGGCCTAATTCCTGTCAGTCCTCTGTTTTTTGTTTAAAAAAACCCCAACCAAACAAACCCAAAACAAACCAGGGCTTTGCTTGAAGCAACAGTTGGAGTGAGCTGAGCACACATCTGGTCTCAGCTTCATGGAGGCTTTCATAATAGTCTTTAGCCATAATAGTCTCATCTTTTGGAAGCAAGTCATTACTGCTCTTTGTGTGGAATGAACTCTGATCAGGCTTGGACTTCTATGCGTCAGGGTGAAAAAACACCTCAATTCTGAGCTGCAAGAGGCCAGAGGAGTTGAAGAGAGGAGGTGCTATGTTTGGATACACACAGAGTGGCCTCTGTTCCATTTAATTTGGGAAGGGTGATTAAATGGTAACCTTCTCAGCTAAAGATGGCAGGTCTGTGATCTGTGGTTTCAGCTGGTTTGGACTCCATTTCTTCCAAGGGTAAGATACATTTGGCAACACAGTCTAATACTATACTGAAGGCCCTGGTTGTTGAGATGGGTTTAATGGCTCTGAGTTGAAGGAAGATGCTTCTAGGTGTACTGAAGGGAAAGGGGCACATATATTAACTATTTGCATCTGTAGAAACCACAGGAGGAGATAATACAGTAGTAACAGCTGCCCCTAGAATTATTTGTGCACATTTGGCTCCAAAGCTTTCCGTCCAGCTGGCTGGAGGTCACTGTGAGCACTGATAAGTAGTTGCCAAACACCAAGAAGACAGGACAAGGTCAGAAGCTCTTCTGGTAGCAATGCAGAGTATGTTTAGCAAACACCACTATCTTCTGAATTGGGGTGAGAGATTTCATCAACAAAACATGCAAGGGAGGTCTGAATGCTAGTAGAGGGCAGGAGGAATCTGCTTTACAGCTTTTGGCTAAGCTGAGAGAAACATGGGACTTGCTGTTTCCTTCTGAGCTGAGGATTATCTGCTGGCCTGCCTCAGGGACCTGTTCCTGAAGGCAGGCACTGAGAAGCTTTTGAGCCTTTCCTAGTTGCATCTCAGAACAGTGTGAAGTGCTTGGGCCTGGGCTGTGGGCCCCAGTTTGGAATTGACCTATGGACGAGTCACAACCCAGCAACATGTTTTGTTCCCCAAGTGGTTTCAGGCCCCAGAAGCAGAACCTGGCCCACCTGTGTGAGGCCCTGACTTCCCCCAGGTGATTGTGATTGGGGTGGTGGGTGAGACTAGAGCTATATTAACCAGGAACTGACCAGTTTGAGAAAAGCAACAGAAGAAGTAACAAGGAGCAGTAACAGAAGAAACAAGAAGCTGAGAAAGTTCTGGTAACAAATGAAGACTAAAAGATGAAGAGGAACATAGATGTTTGTCCTGAATGTGGAAACAAAGACTAAAAGATGAAAGCGTGCTGAGGAAATGTTGCTGAGTTTGGTGTGGGCCGGAGGAAGCAGAGAATTAGCAGCAGAAAATTGGCATAGTCGGCAGGATTGTGTGAAGAAGAAGGAGAAAGAGTTATCAAAACGTGGTGTCAGCATGGCCAGCCACGGGAGCCTTCTGTAACCCCACAAAATGTCACTGTCATCTCCCTGTCCCATCACTGTGTCTGTATCTTTTGCAGTGAAGCCAAAGGAGCAGGGCAGCTGTGGAACGCTGAAGAGAAGTGAAGCCCACTCTGGCTCTGCAACAGATGCCTAAGCTTTGTTATCTGATTTTGGGACATTAGAAGCAGGGCTTTGTGATTGGCAGCCCTTTCCTTGGGTCTGCCACTGTCCTGCTGGAGAGATAAGGAGCTCTGACCCAATGCAGCACCACTGAGGGGTGCAACCACATGGCTGGGAGGGCTTGCAGGTACTCATGTCTTCTGCATACTGGGGTGGCCAAGGGGAGTGTGTGCCTTGTGAGCTCATGCCCTGCCTAGGGACCATGTGCGTGGATGAGACCCTGGGTGAGATGCTGAGAACTGAGGGCTAGTTGCTTTTCATTCAAGCATCAGCCCAGTCTGCCCCCTCAGTAGACAGAGGTGAGCCTGAAACCATGTCAGGGGAGCTGTGGAGTGCCCAGGAGGGTGAAGGCTTAAGGGAGGGTGGGCTGGGGATCAGGAGGAGAGGATGGAGTCTATCTCAAGGGAGAAAGAAGTTCATGGGACACTGAAGAGGGGGAATTGCTTGATGGTCAGAGGGAGTCGAGGGCATGACTGATGGGGCTGCCAGAAGGTCATGTCTACATGCTGGCCTCTGTGGGAACCAACTTCTTTCTTCATCCCACACCCTCTGCTGTATGCACTGATCTTCAGGCCTTCCAGTCAGACAGCTGCAGTGATGGCCTTATATCCTAGAATGTCTGAAAGATTTAAGGTGTTCATCATTGCTACTCTGATTTAACATACTTTCCTCTACAGGTACAGATGGGAGATCACCTGGAGGAGGACTCCTGGTCCTGCAGACCAGCACCTTCTTGTTGTTAAGGCAAAATTGTGGGGTTTCAATCCATTCTCCACACCCATGGGATTCCTCCTATTGCTTTACTCCAATTTCCTTATACCTCTGATGGGAGCGCTGGTGGAGACAGTTTCACACATTAACTCTATATTACTGTACAAATAGGTGCCTCCCAGGAAAGTGATAACCCACAGGAGGTTTGGCCACAGATACTAGAGGTCTAAGCTTAGCATCCCCCATTGTGTTAAATCAGTAAATACAAATTCCAATTTGCTTAACCCTCTTCCGTAACTTTCTCTCCTCTCCCTCCGCAACTTCCCTCCTCTTCCTGTTCCACACATGGTCTGTGCTTCTGTCTGTCCTTTCTTCGCCGACTGTGCCCTCAACACTTGCTGTGTGCCCAAGCAACTCAGGACTGGTGCTGAGAGCTGGAGTCGGTGGTCTGGCCTGTATTGCTTCAACAAGAGGATTTCTGATGGATGTTTCAGGGAAGTAGTTAAGTTGGCTTTATGTTTCCAAATCAATCTAAGAGAAGCAAGCAGGCCATATACAGATACTGACTCAATTCTTGATCTGAAGGAACATTCTTCACAGATAAGTTTCAAAATTGTCAGACAACAGATGTCATGTTACAGGCAGAAGAATAAGGGATAAAAATCTCCTGTTCTTTGTAATAAAAGGTAACAATTTTACTTTTATCTTTCTTCAGGTGACGTTCTTGGAGCTGGCTGCATACAGGAGAGGAACACTGAGCAGGCATGCTCAGAGCAGCACCTTCCTCTGGAAGTGATGGCTCCAAGAGAGGTCAGCCCTCTGCCATTGTGCTTGCAGTGGCAGCAAGCCCCCAGTTAAAAGATGCTTCAGTTCTGTTTCCACTGTTTTTTGCTTTTGCAAAAGAAGACAAAATCTGAAGAATCTCGGTTGTTGTGTTCATATTTGATGCATCCTTTCATACTGCAAAGGGGAACTGTTGTAAGAAGCCTGAGTAAAAGCTGTTCCTGCAACACTGCTGCTGACTCCTTGAAAGGGAAATAGGGAGAGACCAAGGAGTCACCGCTGAGGGCTGCACTGCAGCTGCTGAAAGAAACAGAGAGAAGGGGACATATGCCCTGTTACACCAAATGACTGCCCAAACTATGAGCCTCAGAGGAGAAACACAGCTTCAAAGAAACTGCTGAAGAAAGGATTAAAAAAGGTAGGGAACAAATGTCCTGACTGTACCCTCATCCCTACCAGCCATGCAGGCTTGGTAGGCAGCAAGGAATGTGTCAGAGCTATTCAAGGTGCATACAATGTATCCTCTAGGGAGTGGAGTAACACTGAGGCTTGGTATCTGCGAGGCCTGATGCTACCCTGGGACAAATGATGCCACTGCTCACAACATTTGGGGAGTGGTTACGTACATAGCTGGTTTGCTATTAAAATTTGTCATTTAAAATAACAAGTAATGACTGCATTTTGTATACACTGCTTCTCTCCTTTTGATGAATGTTTGATGCTTGTCAGGCTGGCATGGAGTTCAAGGTTGGCCAGCAATGAGCACACAGGCTGCTTCCTCCAGACCTCTGCCATGGCAAACTGAGTACAGGTCCACCAAGGCTTTATCAGAGGCTTTAATTTTTTCTCAGAGAGCATTTTATTAGCTTTCTGCTAGAAGCATTGAGCTGATTGGAGAAATATTTTTAGGTTTAATCAGCTGTGAGAAATTAAAGAACAAAAAGGAAAAGGTGGCTTTTGAAAACCAGCCTGGCTTGCACTGCCAACTGTTTCACGTAGTAAGTGATTAAAAAACCCCTCAAACAACAGCAAGAAAACCTCAACCCAAAACCAGAAGGAAAAAGGAAGGTAACAGTAAAAGAAGAGTGTGTCGGAGATTCCGTGAGCTCTGTTCCCAGCTGCCTGTTGGGAGTGTAAGAAGGCTGAGGTAGCTCTCAGGAATGAAACCTTCTGGGTCTGTGGCAATGACATATCACTCTGCTACGGACCAGATGATTATGACACAACTCATTACATTTCTATTTCTGACCAAGTCCATTGTTGGCTTTAATGAATAAGTGATGTTTCGAACTGCTAAACATCCTGCAGCAAATTACCCATTTTATGTTGTGGTAGACAAGCCAAGAGATTCAGGCAAGCTATAAAAGACCTTTAACATATGATTTCAGACTTAATTCAAAGTGGGAGGTGCTTCTCAGAACTAGCTTGAAAGTTTCTCTCACCTCCACCCCCAAAATGGAGATAAGGTTTCCACAGACTAAGCAGTGTTATCTCTAAAAAAAGACTGTGACTACTATAAACATTGTTGGTAGTTCGCTATCACAGGGAAATAGCATGTATTATGAAATGTAAAAATGTCTATGAACTATTTCACTGCTAATCCTTCTAGATACAAAATATTCCCTTTGTGTGTTTATCCCAGTGTGTACCTTCCTCCTCCTCCTCCTCCCTGTGTACCGAAGGCTTACCTGCTCCACACCAACCTGCTTATGTTTCCAGGCTTGACCCTCATATCTTTGATCATGCAATTATGGGCTCCCCATAGGAAACCACTCGCTATACCAAAACTAGGGAATTGAGACCAGCATAAAAAGAAAATAAGTTTAATAACAAAATTAATCTTCCCAGGGACTGCCACAAAAGCTGTACAACTAATTTTTGGCATGAAATTAATTAAAAGTCTCTAATCAAAAGCTAAGCAAAGCTGCCACAAGACTTCTCTTCCAATAGAGGATGATGACATTGAAGTCTGACATGACTTTGTTGCAGAGTATGGATCACCTTGCAGTAGATCACACAGCAACATGGTAGAGTTAGAAAAACCCAGGTCTGAAAACACTTACTAGTTCATACTCAAAAATGTTTGGTTTTTTTTTTTTCAAAGGCTTGACAGTTGGTGCTTTTTTCTGTGCTTCAGAGACAATGAAAAATGAAGCCTTAACAGCCTTCAGATGCACTTTTATGAGTCTAAAGGCCAAAAGTAACGTCTGGCACAGATTATTTAACTGGACTAAAGGGGAAACAAATTCTCTCTGAGGTAGGGAATTCAATTTACGATTTCCTTAAGTCTTTTGGTAGAACTGTGAGCATGAAAGCCTGTTCTGGTATGTGATGCCACAGGAGGTTTTGCCACTCACGTCTTGGCAGGGCAAACTGACCATTGTGGGTAGTGCTTTTCCTGCCTGTCAGAAAGAACAGAAAGGAATCGGCATTCTCCTACAAAGGACTTTTCCAGGGCTTCAATCACAGCTTAGTGTCTCTCTGTCCCTCTTTTGTGAAATCTGTTTTCCCAAGATGAAGCCAAGCCCTTGAAAAGGAGCAGAAATCAACAATAATTCAGACTAGGTGAAAGTGATGCTGATAGGTTGCGGGAAGACTCTGAAGGGAGGGGTGTCTTTCCCTATTCGCAAAGACATGTGCCCATGCTGAAGAAAGGTATTTCTGGGCCCAAGTTGCTTCTAAAATCTCCAGAAGATTCAACATTTTTCTTTCCAGCATATCATGTGCTCACTTCCCTGTAACTATGGTCTTCCCACAGCCACCCTTGCTACCCTGACCTCTAGCTCCAAGGGGACTTACAGGGGTGTGTTACTGCCTCTGTGCAACACCCCAGGTTGGACATTGATGGGAAAATCTATATAAAATAAGTAACTGAATACTTTCGAGGGTAATGACGTCTGTATGTGATTACTTGTTTGGTTGCATTGGCTGAAGCTTTAGCTGCTAACTCAGCAGATGGTAAGTAGACAGCATTGTCTTTTCAGTTTGTGCTGGCTGCAATTCAGGATGTTAATAATAATCTAGAGAGCTATATAAGGTGTGGATCCTGACTATCAGAAACCATGTCTCACTCCACATACTCTTAGAGGAGGCAAGACTGGGGAGATGATCTTACTGACAGCTCCCTAATATAGCAATGAGTGGCAGGCATTCGTAGTGGAGACCTGTACCAAATCTATTATTTATTAAGCTATTACTCTGGATCCAGAATGAGTGTATTTATTTGTAGGAAATTCTGTGAACATCTTGATTGCTGTTCCAACGTATGTTTACACATGAGAGTCAATGCTATGGGGATGCTTTGTTTTTAAATTAGGAACAAAATATCTTCTAAAAGCTAAACACTGGGCCATGTTATTATTCTCTTTCCCCAACACTTGGGCAGCACTGAGAGAATACTCTGGCCAAGCTAATGAACAGCCAAATATAATTTATGGCCTGTTTTAAACTGATTTGTTGACTTCATGAAAGGCCCTGTCAAAAAAAAGAGTCCCCTGAGTCCTAATGATGATAACAGTTACATTGCATCAGAGCTCGAAAACTCTTGGATGACAGTGAACCTATCCTTTTTAAAGTGCCTGACACAGAGCTAAAGCTATTGTTTGGAAGTTAATTTTGGTTGGTTTTCTTTTTCATCCTTCATTCATTTTATTTTCTGCTGATTAGAATACTCTCTTGGAATAATGAAGATAGTTTTCCATGTTTGAGGTAATTAAAAATAAAGACATGTGTTGTTTAAAGGAGATGCTGCTAACAAGGGCATGTTTAATTTCACTTATGTACAGTGTTGAATTTGCAAGTGACATCAACATGTTTGCATCTGCATCCATATGACCAACAGTGGGCAACATCTGAGACGTGTATCGGCCTTATTTCTCATGTCACTGTCTCACTTAAGCATAGGGGTGGCCCCAGTGTGCTGCATGGGGCTGTGTTGTTCAAAGCTCCCTTGTCCAAGGGCAAGACATGTGTGCCCTGTCATGGACTTGGCTGACAACAGACTGACATCTCAGGGAGCTTGCAGACACCATACCCCAGCTCCTCTGCTGCTCTCCTCCTTGCACCCTGCCCCATGACTGCCCTCCTGTTGCAGCCTGGCCCCTGTCTTGCTTCCAAAACAGTGAACACAGTTGCAAAAGAGCATCTACTTCATAAGGTCTTTTCTCTTTCTATTTTCTAACAGTCTTGTCTCCATTAAGTTCAATATTGTTGTTTCATTGGGTGAAGTTATTCCTGGTGGAAATACAGTGCCTCAGTTGGAATATTTTCTTTTACATCTTGGTAAGTTTTACGAGTTTCTCATCTCCCCCCTCCCCTTACCTGAACCTGCACCACAGATTTACTGTGCTACGGCTCTGCAAGTTTTCACTATCCTGAGATTTTCTGTGGGTCTTCCTTGATGTTGCTGAATATTAGTCTAGTGAAATTCTAGCTTAGAGGTAAAGCAATATCACAGGAAGAATTATAAGTATACTCTTGTCCAAGCACATAACAGTGAGTCTGACAGTTTAGATCTCTGGTTTCCTCCCACCATTGTGGGAAAAGGAAATGGCTCCCGTGCTTAGACAGCAGCAGATTACTTCCTACATCTGTGTGGTGAAGCAGGGGTCAGCACATCCTCGACCCTGCCAGCTCCAGAGAAACTGGGGTGAGCAGCTCCAGTTCTGCAGCCTGGCATTGGTGTGCAGACAGGGGCCCTTCACAGCCTTTGCAGTCACACTGGGCTAGGAAGAATCTACCCCTTGAGGCTGTCTTTTGCAAAATTCAAAATAGGTTAGGGAAGGAGGAGAAAGTCTTGCAAACTGCTGGGATTTCAAGTCTGGGAGATTAGGCCAAGGACCTGATATAATCTTAGGCAAAACAGACCCACAGCCCCATGGCCTCAACAAGGGTGTTTTCTTGAACAGGGTCCGGGTTTCTGTGAAACTGACAGGAAATAATTGTACCAAAACCAGCATGTCTTGTTCCTTCTTTCTAGGAAAATACAGAACAAAAATCCAACCCACTTTGTGAAGAGAAAAAAAAAATGAAAAGTATTTTAAGGTAGAATATCTGTTTTGTACAATTTCTTGTGGAGAACTCCCAGTATTCACTGAGCCAAAACTAGAACCATTAAAACAAGCAAGATCTCTGCCATTTACTGCAGGCTGAGCAGGCTTTGATACACGTCATAAACAGTTACGGTAATTTTCTTTTACCATCTAAATAGTGAAAGTGGAGTGCAACCCACACAGTCAGATTCTTGTGTTATGTGAACAAAAGAGATCTCGCTTCTTTTATTGGGAGGTACAGCTGGTCGGTGTCTTTGCTGAACCAGAAAAGAACACTGGATTTTGGGCACCAAAAAACCACTTAGTGGTGGTTTTTTTTCTTTTCTTCTCTTGGAGGTAAAACTACTCTGTTTATTACTGGGTGTACGGAGGTTATTTTGGGGGTTTTTGCTTCTAAAGTTTATTTCTTGACAGTTCACATTCCACAAATAACAGGAAGGATACTGTGGTTAACATGTGGTTACAGTTCTGGAAAGTGGCAATACAAATTACAATCTGGGATTCTATATTTTATTGTCTCTCACCAATATGCATGTTAGATCTGCACAGATTGGAAGTAAAGGTATTCTAACAAGCTTGAAAAACATTTTTATAACTATCAGCCACATAAACCCAGTGTGACACTAACAATGTCAAACTATGTCTCTGGACAAAGTATCACAATGATAAAAATCCTATTAGATTTTATTTAATAATTCTTTGGATGATGCAAGAATCAGATTGCATCTATTTTACCTGTTACAGCTTGTGAAGACTGGACTTATGCAAAAGCCTTTTATTATCATTAAAATTGTAACGCTGATTTGCAACTACACAATTTTATGTAGTAGAATTTAATATTTTGAGGTGTGAAATTGGGTTTTTGAATTTGTATGCCTTGTGTCTCATTCTTGAAACTGGGGTAGGAATTTAGGCACAGGGAAGCATTTCCAATAATCAGCCCTTTGGAGAAGCCCAGACGCGAAGGTGCCTTCTGTGTGCAGGATGTTTTTAAGAATCTTTTTCTTCACTAGACTCAGTGACACTTGTTTCAAAGAGCCTTGCTAGGCCAGAACATCAGACACTACATTGCAGTCAGTTCTCCCATCAGCTCCTGGCCTCAAATATCTCTTTGGTCCTGTGCAATATAGAAAAGGCTAAAACATACAAACAGCTCAGCGGGTGGACTATCGTTGTTTTGAAATAACAAAATGTCTTAATTGTCAGAAGCAGATAATGGTTTTGCTTGGGAGAGTCAGGTGGCTGAAGCTGTGTGAGCTGGGTGGACTTGCCTGGGCTCACTAAGGGAGGAGTGGGTGGTACTGCCAGTGCTCACAGTGGAGCTCAAGCAGGGACCGTGACCATTGGGGCTTGAAGTAGAGGACAAGGCAGAAGCCTCCGGGTTTTTGAAAAGAACGCCATGGAGTTCAAAGCTGATGGGCCTAGAAAAGATTTTTTTTGTTAAACGCGGGTTTTTTTGTGATTCTTGAGCTCACGACTCCCTGATGACAGGCTCTCGGACGTTTTTCCCGCAGCCCGCCTGGGGGTGACCGCTTGCCGCCCGCGGCCTTCCTAGGAAGGTCTGTCGGAGAGACTTCTCCCGTGCCGAGTCTATCTCACACTGCCACCCCAAGCCTCTGCCCTCGCCCCGGTGCCCTCTGCTTTACCGGCGCGCCTGGAGACCCAGCCGGCCGCTGGGCGCNGGCGGCGTGCCCGGGAAGGAGGCGGAGCTGCCCCTCGCCGGCGAGCCCGGCGCGGGGCGGGGGAAGGCGCTGGCGGCGCGGAGGGGCTGAGCCGTTTCCTGGCGGCGAACGGAGACCTGAGGGAGAAGGCCGGACCGGGCCGGGGGCTGCCTGGCGCTGTGGGAGCTTCGAGGGAGACGCGGCGGAGAGGGAGCGCCTTCCCCCAAGGGCCTCCG
>VYZX01002480.1:73075-94487 GCA_013401335.1 Brachypteracias leptosomus | reverse complement strand
CGCCCGCCCCCGCCACTGATGACGGGCGCGGGGCGTGTCCCGGGCGGCGGGCCGGGCGCTTAGGCTGGCAGTTGGGCCGACTNCTGGCGCTGTGGGAGCTTCGAGAGAGACGCGGAGGAGAGGGAGCGCCTTCCCCCAAGGGCCTCCGCTGCGCTCTTGCCTGCGGAAGGGAGCTGGGTGCCTTGTCAGCCGGAGCGGCCGAGGAGGGGCCTCGCCTCCCGCCGCCCTGCGCTCCGGGCTCCACCTTTCTCGAGTGGCCGGGGCTTGGCGTCGCTTCTGTGGTGGGGGGCGGGGGGCCGGAGGTGCGCGGTGGAGCCCGCCCGGCGGGGGAGACAGATGGGCCCGGGATGCAGCCGCAGCCGTCGCCGTGAGAGCAGAGTGGGTCGCGCCTGGCCGCGAAGCCGCTGAGGGGATCATCGCCGCCGCCTTTCTGGGCGCCTGAGGCAGCGAGAAGACGAGAGACCTTTAACGGGATGGAACGCGGCTCTGACCTGAGCCCGTAGACCTCGTTATCCGTGGCCCGGTCAGGCTACCGGGCTGCTCTGACTGACATTGCTGTAGGCGCGGGCTCGCGTCTGGATATGTTTCCTTCTCAACCGGGCTGTTTCTTCGATATCGTGAAGCTGCGTGGGAAATAGGCTTGGTTCCCAGCCGCGTCGGAGCGTGCCGCCGTTCCCCGGCGGGGGGAGATGCCTCGGGGCTGGGAGACAGAAGCAGGCGTTTCCCCCGCGGCCGCGCAGTGGGTCCGGCTCCCGAGACATGAAGGCAGACGGGTGTAATGGAGTAAGAGCGAAGACGGCTTCTCTCGTTTGCCATTTGCCCTTCCAGGCGGGATTGTAAACCGAGAGAGTTGAGGAAGGCTGTGCGAAAGGAGGAGGAAATTGCTCTCGTCGGTGTTGTCCTTCCCCCCGCGCCCGTTTTTTTCCTGTTTTTTTGTGGTTTTTTTTTTTTTCTTCCATCTGCCTCGATCCGTGGCTTCCCCAGGTATGACTGCCTCACTGCAGCACCTTGTGCTGGTGCTCTTGCTCTCCAGTGCCACCCTGCTGCTCAGCACTGCGGCTGGTAAGTAGCCAGTGGGTGTAACGAACTAGCCATTTTGGCACAGGGAAGGGGGGTGGGGTCCGTGGTATTCGGGCACATCTGTGTCTCCTTAAAAAGTACTGTGCATCTGTTTCAGCGGCGAAGCCTGATGAAGTTTTGAAATACCGATACGTTAAGCGTCTCGGAGAGTAAAATCTGCTTTGTTGTGTAAATGAACTCGATCTGCATTCAAGATGTGTGCTTTGTCTAGATCTGCTTCTCTTGTCTAATAACTTATTTCTATCTTGGAAAAATATATATAATCTTTCTGTTTTGCATACCTCGCCCTTCGTAAGGTAATGCAGGAATTTTTAATATATATTTTAATCTTCGGCAGAGCTGTACCTGTTTTGCTGTGGGATCTTTGGGCACAGCCATTTTTAATTTTATCAGCTTCGGTGCTTTTAGGGGCCTTAAACATGTGCTGCAGCTTTATGACAGACTTACTGTAATGTCTATTTTTTTTCTTTGAGGAGAGATTTGAAGCAAAAATTTAGCTATTTCAGTTGTCACTTTATAGAACAGTAACACAAAAAACTGCTGTCGAATGCTGAAAGATCTTGAAGAGTACTCTTTCTTAACAAGAAGTTGGAAGTATATATGCTGAGAGCGTCTTTATTCATATTTTTGGACGTTAGACCTATTTAAATTTGCTCGGTAGCTTAGTGTCAGGTATATACGATGTTTAGCCGTGGTATTAGAAGAGTGTGTATTGGTCTGGCGTTATTTGGTTTTCTGTCGTGGTGACAGATTAGCGTGTTGGAGCCTTCTGAGGACTACCCAGCTTTGTTAGGCACTCATAGCGATTCTTCTTGCAGTATGCATTTTCCAGAGTTAGGGAAGACTCCTAGGACTTTGGTGTCTTTTTACTAATCGGAATCCAATTTACAGTGCTTGCTTTTTTTTTAGTGTTATTTTGTAATCTGCTGTGTATAATTAATAAATGAATCTTTGTAAGAAATTTGCTCTATCTTGCTAAGATGACCCAGCAAGCTGATGGGAGTTTCCATATTGCATTTCAGTAAGATCTTAAAACTGAACTATTTTCAAAGTTGAAAATACTTGGTGTCATTATTATGAAAACCCTGTGAATTATACATGCTTAGGCAGTTCCTTCAGCACTCTGACAGGTTAGTCCCCGATATTCTCACTTTCAATTTTTAAGAGGTCTCTTTCAGGAAGATATTTAAATGAAAAGATTGATGTTGCCTATATCATCCTGACTTTTGACTGACATTATTTTAGATTGATGCCTTCAGTGTCTCTCTGTGGTAGTTTCTGAGGAGTGTTTTTCTTTTTTTTTCTTTCTTTTTTTTCTTCTTTTTTTTTCTGGAAGAAGGGACTTCTGAAGGTCAAAAATCTTGGTGTTAAAGCACATATGAGTCAAGAATGCCCAGCATCTCAGCTTTTCTTTCAAGTATAATTTTTTAAAAGTGTAGACTTTTATTCCCCTTTGAGAAAACTTCAGTGAGTTGCCCTGTTGAAGAAGGGTTACTGAAGGACCGAGTATGGATTTGAACCAGTCCAAGGGCTGGGCAGGTGCGGTACGAGCCCATTCGTATGGTTTTGCCAATTCACCTCAATTCTGACCTGGCAACAGCAGTCATATCAGTTTTGATTTTGCTTTGTTAAAAGGGTATTGACGATGCCAGCTTGTTTGGCACTTTTGTGATTAGCAACCTGTTTTCCCATTGTGATTTATTTCTTAATTGTGAAATTTTAACACTACACATTTAAAAAACCCCTTGGTCATAATTCTCTGTGAAAGTAATTATACAAATGATTTGAGATTTAGTTAAAGTAACTAAGGGTTGATTTTAGGTTTCAGAAGAAAATGTTTCTGTGTTTCAGAAAAAAAAATGTCTATACATGGGGAAGCTACACTAATGTGTAATTCTGCCCTTTTATGTTCATGAAAGAGCCAACACTCTTTCTTCTCTTCCCCTCCCCCAAAGCATGAACTGTACACTCCTATCAGAGTGAAAATGCTGCCTTTGTAGCTTTGAAAACCCCTATTAATTCTTACTTCTGATTAAGTGAATGGATACTATATCTCAGCAGGGTGTAGAATTGAGTGTTTATAAATGCGAAATCATGACATTAGAGGGGAAGTATTTTCATAACTGGTTTGTAAGTTTCTGTCTGGAGGAGAATATCTGGACCTCCTTGGGGAGAACATCACAAAGACCTGGGCTTAGAATGGGCAGGAAAGATGTGAAGATGCATAAAGATGATGACAAAAAAAAACCCCTTACAGTGGGGCTGTAGATGACAATTTCACTTGTAATCAGGAATATAAATGAAGAAAGAAGGTGACTCTTCCTTCACCTTTGTAACTGAAGATATAATAAAGAACTATCTCTAGATTCAGAATTATTTGCTGATTATTAGGGGGAAAATATTATTGGCTTCCTCCGTAATATCCAGATCTTAACAGGTATCTGGTAACTCTGTATTTATATCATATGTTAGTCCTTGCAAAGAGAAATACTACAGTAAGGACTGATATTGGTCTTAAGTATTTGAGAGGTTTGAAAAGTTATATTGAAATAAAGAATAAAGTGGCACAAATAATTTTTATTTCTCAACTTGAAATACCTCTTTCTAAATCTTTTGTTTACAACTACAAGACATATTCATATGCCCTTATATTTTAGGGGATTTGGATGTGTTAATCGTTATGCCTAAGAGGTGATTGGTGAACCTTTGAGGTATTCCACAATATTGCTGACGAATTTGGTTTGGGTGTTCATATGGTCCCGATATTAAAGATATAATCTTTCCTTGTTTCGCTTGCTTGCTTTCTGTGATATGCAATACTAAACCACTTTTCCTTCTTTATACATATTCAGGGTAGACAGCATTCCATTGTCTAATATGTAAATTATTTGTGGAAAGTATAAAGTGAAAATTAAAGCAAACAATATCCTTTCATCTTTAGGAATCTTTCCATAAGTCTTTATCTATGTGGTTCAGCAGAGCTGCAAAATTTTCAGTGTGAATGGAATTGGATAGAGATTGAAGTTGGTTTTTTTTAATGATCATTGCAATGACTAATTAAAATGAATGAACCAAAACATCTTTATCCAAATCTGTCTTGCTAGTTAAAGTTACACTAGTGTCTCTACATAATTTGTTTTAAATGTGAATTGTGTGACATGAGGAAAAGCCTCCTTTGGTTATTCAGTCCAGTTCTTCTAATGCAGTGTTTTGAATTAGTAACTGACTCTATGTATCTTGCATATTAAACAGGTTTTTTTAAACCTATCTGCACCCCAATTTCTACTTCTTTACTAGAGCTATACCCATTGTTTATGGCTCATTCAGGTGTAATCTAAAAATTAAATTTATTTTTCTGTTTGACTTGGGAGCTGTCTCAGAAATATTAGCCTAGCACTTGGAAATGGACTATTTGCTTGAGAGACACGACTGGTATGCTTGATGGATAACCACATATACAAGTGCAGCCTGTACACCAGACTAAGGCTTCATTAACTGTCTAGCTGTGTAAAGAAACAGTGTACTTGTGAAAGCACAGAATTCTGCACAGAGCCATTCACCCTGCTGAGAAGAGCCTTTTTTTCATTAGGTAAATCAGCCTGTATGAGCCTCTGTGATATTTCAGCTAAGCTGCTTCCAGTTTCTAAGCAGACTTAAGTACTTCTGAACTGCACTGTGTAGTGTTGGCATAGCACTCATTTGATGGCTGAGGAACCCAAATTTCAAGCCCTGAGACGTTACACAGATACCTCACTTCAGTGTGAATGGTTTTACCCTCAAAGGCACCATGTTTAAAAGGTTGACTAAATTGTCTGCCTGTCCTTCTCTGATGAATGAAGGCAAATCTCACTTCTCTCTGGAGAAAAAGGGAAGCATAACTGTATTTCTTATGATTATTTTTATGGTGAACTTGTATAAAGTGGTTGTTTTAATGACACCTCTCTAGCATGTATTATGAACTTCTCTAAAAAATCATTTGTTGACTTTTACATCCTTGTTCCCCCTGCCTTTTTATGTTCCATTAAGTATTTCTCAGTAATCTTTGTAGTCAGTGATATTGTTTCCTTGGCAAATACCACCTTCCTCTGCCTTTCTCAGTAGAGGAATGAGAAAGTTGATATGTTAGGTTCTTCAGAAGTTTTTTATTCCTAACAATAGAGTACATGACTTACTGTCAATGGAGCTGTATTGTGTTTGGACTCAGTCTGGCTGTGCCATCAACATGTGCTGTCATTTTCTGAGCAGAATCTAACTTTCCCAGCTTACACACATTGTGTATATAAAGTTTTATTTGGAATAAAATGTTTATGCCCTGAATAAAACAAGGTTGGTGATGCTTTGTGTTGGGTAGGACAGGAATCTGTGCCTAGCTTATAGGCAGTTTTAGGTATTAATTTTATTAAGCTTGTAGACTTAGTGGAACTGCTCAATGCTTGAATTTAAAAATAAGTGAAATGGAAGAACTGTTCTCCAAAACACCAACATTTCAGTATTCAAACTGATTTTCTGTTTGTTTTTTTTCCTTTTATTTTTTCTTTTCTTTTTCTGAAATGTAAGCTCACAAAAGTGTAATGCTAGAGGTGACTTCTGTTTCTGGTCTGGTTGCATAAGTACAGATAACAGTGTTTGTCTGATGTCTCTAAAATCTCCAGTGAAGAGGGATTTCACAGCCTGTCTAGGTAGTCTGTCCTGTTACGATGCTTAATTACCGTATTTTTCATAATGCATCAGTAACAGTTTGGGGGTTTTTTCCCTTCTATTCTAGTGCAACATTGCTTAAGATATGACTTAATTATTATGTGGCAATTCATCTAAACATACAGTGTGGAGTACACAGACAATTCCCAGGGAACATCAGCCTTGATAGGTTCATATGTTGAAGCCTAGTGTCTCAAACTTGGCTACAGTAATTTGTGATGCAAAGCTTGAATTGACTATCAATATTTTAAAATTAAATTTCTGCTATTTTAAAAAACTGGTTTTGAAAACCTAGGCTCTTCCTAAAATTTTGATTTCCAATAGTGCCCTCCTGATTTGAGAGATCTGTTAATTGCAGAGCTGGGAGCTGCACTGAGCAGCAGCAGGAGTGGAATCTGATAGGAGATGGTCAGTCTGAGTGTGTGACCAGGAAGAAAGGCTAGCAAGACAAGAAAGATTTGAAAGGATGAAGGATTCCATCTGATTTGGAGTGAAATGAGAACCAAGGCATATTGGACAACCAGACAGAGATGGCGTCTTACATTTGTCAGGCCTGTTTGGAGAATGAGTGCTTGCAGTTGTGTGGTGGAATGAAGTTTTTTTGCTGGAGGAGAGAAAGAAAGCATAGTTGGTAGAAGTTTTGAATATTTCTATTCTCCCTTGTGAGAGTGAATGAGAGACCTAGTCATTTAGATAATTTACCCTCCTCCCATTCTCTCAGTCTTGTAAGTTTGGAAGTCACAAGGTTTTTGGGTGGTGATGGCATTGTGGTGTGTCAGTTTTGTCAATTGCCTTATTGGGTTCACATCAAGTCATGTTTTTTGTTTTGGACTCTAAAGGTGTCTACATTCTGCACCTCACAATACCTTGTATTTTCTCTTTTGTTTCTTATTTCTGTGAGAGAAGGAGGGAAAAATAGGCACTTTGGATGCAGAAAACTGTCATTGCCATCTGCAAACCCTTCCATCTCCACCATTGACTTCTGAATCTGTTGGGCAATTTCAGCCTTATGTGAAAGGTGCTAAACGTCTCATGAGATTAATTTGCTACTGTTTTCATGAAAAATAGGAACAGAATAGAGAAAACAATTCTAAGGTAGAGGTATCCCAAGGGGAAAGCAGAGCAGAACTCAGCCCAGATAATTCTTTCTGCTTAAACTTGACTGCCCCATCAGTGCGCTGGTGCATATACCATTTTGGACTAAGCACAGTATATTTTGTCTTATGCTCACTTGGCATGCCACAGGACATCTGGGGGAGAACTGGGGATCCTTTTTGTGGGAGGGGTGGGAGCTGGTTAGGAAATGTGGGAGAAAGGGCATGTTTATGGGCAATTAGTCTAATGCTTGTGAAACAACTTGTGTTTCTGAGATGATGTAGTAGGTAATTTTTTTAAACGAACATCCAAACCAATGCTCAAATCACTTTACTGAATGACTATCATGCATTTACCACTTCACAGTGTCTGAGTAACTTGCAGTTTGCAAGTTTCACGCTTTCAAAACTGAATGTAATTGTCTATCCTGTGTATACACTCAGCTTTAGCTTAGATATCCCACACATTAAACTTCCTTATGATCTTCTTTCAGTGGTGCTGTAACTTAGGCTTTTCCTATGGTCTCTTTGAATGTTTTTCTTACATCTTATACTTCCTTAAATTGCATGAAAAATAGTTTTATTATTTGTGTTAAGCAGGAGTAATGGAGAGGCATGTACTGTCACCTTCTGGGTTGGAGTAAATGGCAGACAATGACACAGCTACTGATGTAGTTAACCTCTGAGCTGCTGTACTGACTGTTACTGGCAAGTGGGCTAGGTAGTGCTAGCAGTGGTGCACAGCAGCTCTTACTGTTAAGTTTAGCCAAAAGCTGATGCTACATTTATGCTCCTTGTTCTACTATATATACTTCTAATATTTTTGAGTAAGTAGGGTGGGTGTTAGAAAATATGGGTAAGAGATGCTTTTTTTTTTTTTTGGAGTGAGGTGACTGAAAGTAATCATAAGTAATTTATGTTAATTGAGCTTCTTAATTTATACATAGAGAATGCAGCACTTAATATAAAAGTATTGGGCGTTGGCAGTGTCATCTCTGAAGCTCATAATTCTTGGCACGAAGTACATTTTGCTCTGCATAAGTCACAAAGGTCAGGTTCACCTGGTGTGAGAAACTTTAACATAGTTCAGTGACAAGAATGATTAAACACGCTCTTGCTTTTGCCTTATCAGACTTACTCAGTTTGTCTTGGTTTCTGTTAAAATGTCTGATTTCTGCAGCCAAAGCAGCATGGATACAGACACTTGGGACATAACTCCTAGACCATCCATATTAGAGAACCTTAATTAGATTTTCCAATAATTTAAGATAATCCACAATCCTTTGCTATTCTGAAATTTGTTAGACTTGACAAACACATATCAGGAAAAATAATGGGTCTGTTACTGTTTAAGCTATTTTCTATAGTGGTGGTTGTATTAAATAAATGAACTTACAAGGCTATGTTTAGCAGTCCACTGCTAAAAGATGTTTGATTTTGTTAGTGATGGAGTGCTTCAGTCGTAGTTAGTTTGTTGCTGAAGCTACTTGAAAAAGAATCCTTCCTTCTGGTGCTATCCTTTAGAGAGAAGTCAGCAAAGCTGATTTAGTTGGGAGGCTTTGTGTCCCTATACCTTCTAAGTTGCAAAAATCTTGGTATGAACATAGTATAGACTATAGATCTGTGCTTATATGCTGTGAACTTTCACAGAATCACAGAATGTTGGAAGAGACCTCTGAAGATCATCTAGTCCAACCCCCTCTGCTCAAGCTGAGAGATCACACAGGAACACGTCCAGACAGGTTTTGAATGTGTCCAGGGACAGAGATTCCACAACCTCTCTGGTCAGCCTGTTCCACTGCTCTGTTGCTCTCACAGTAAAGAAGTATTTCCTTATGTTTAGGTGGACCCTCCTGTTTACCATTCTGTGGCTGTTGCCCCTTGTCCTGTCACTGGACACCACTGAGAAGAGTTTGGCCCTATCCTCCTGACTCCTGCCCTTTAGATATTTATAAGCAGTGATGAGGTCCCCCCCAGCTTTCTCTTCTCCAGTCTAAACAGACCCAACTCTCTCAGCCTTTGCTCATATGGTAGATGCTCCAGTCGCATAATCATCTTAGTGGCTCTGTGCTGGACTCTTTCCACTAGTTCCTTGTTCCTCTTGAACTGGGGAGCCTAGAACTGGACACAGTATTTTGCCAGTCCTTTTATTTGTTTATAGTCAAAAAGGTAGAAATTCTTTGTTAAGATTTTTAAAAAATTTATTTGGTACCTTTTTACTTGAAGATTAGTTTTTTACAATTACCAGTTCTTAAATACAGATTTTCATTATATTTAGCTCTCTGAGATATGAATGTGATGTAGAGCCAATATAGTAAGCTGAGGAAAACTAAAATTATAATAGGAAAATAATAGTAGCACATATCTTTTTAGTTAGACTGTGGCACCACCATAGATTAATGGATTATTATTAAAATAATTTCAGTTGCAACCAGAGAAGGATAAAAGGAACCCTGTAATGAAGTTTGTCTGGATGCCACCACAGTATCGGTTTCTTATATTTGCATGTTTAAAGTTCTTTTCCTTTATTTCTAGCTGTAATGGCCCAGGCCAGGGAGCTGTAGCCGGAGCAGCTGCCATGATTGAAATAGCCCCGCAGGCCTGGGCTCTGCCAACTGTAACAGGAGACAGGCGCTGGGTCAGGGCGCACACTCCTGTCTGCAGGACTTGCTGCTGGTGTTTGAGTAGGACTCAGCTAAGAAGTGGAAGAACTTGTTCCAGTGTTCTGTGCTATTCTTTCTCGGCTTTGCAGGCTGGGGTGAATGACTCCATGAATCTAAATGACTGAAAAAAAGATGTGGAAACAGTAGGGTAAATAATTTCTCATGCCCACTGCAGCAGTATTTGGATCGCTCTGTAAAAGTTTTTAGATGCAATGTGCAAATCCCCAATTCTAGTGTGTGTTGCATAGATAAAGAGATGACTTGTAATATATATTTATTTCTGTGTGTGTCTTTATATCCTTATGTACTCAATATGTCACCAAAATTCGAGCATACCATTCTGCTCCACTGCTAAAACCTAGTATTTTAACATTAGCGAATTAGCTGTTTTCTTGATGCTTTTCATTCCCAAAAAGTACTTACAAACAGCTTATTCTGTGTGACTGGTAAACTTTACACTTAATAATTACATCCAAGTTCTACCAAGACTTGTTAAATAATTTATCTTTTAGTTATAATAAGATGAATCTGGCCTAATTAAATTTTAGTTAAATTTAGTCTATAGTAGTTAATGTTGTTGCAGCAGAACACAATTATTTGGCCAGAGTTGTTTTACGTTGTTTTAGCTAAGAACTTAAAATCTAGTAAGTATTTTTTCCTGATTTTTTTTCAGTAAAAACTAAGAAATATCTTAAATGGCAATTAAAGAGACTTTCTTTGCTTTTATTGTTTCCTGTCAGAGGAGTAGTACCATTACTGAAGCTGTCAGCAAATTTAGCTTCCCTTATTTTAAGAAGTAGTGGAATAGAATGTTTGTATGCAAAACAAATAAAACCCTAATTATTATTTTACTAATCTATATGCAGGCTATATAATGCTAATTAAAATTGAAGATGTGGCCTTTGGGCACAGGAATATGCAGTCCAAACATGTCACAGCATAATAAATGAATTAAAAAATGGGGAGAAGGTGTGTAAAATAAGGAAGGCTAGAGATGCAATAGTAATATATTAACTTAATGGTTTCACTTTGAGAATGCAAGAATATTTTCTTTTCCATTTCCCTTGTGCAGGAGGAAAAAAACAACAGTGACATCCTAAGGCATGTGAATAACAAGTAATGCTATAATATACGAGACTGGTAGGCATATTCTGAGCAGAAATCATTTCACTGAGGAAATCCAGAGATTTTTAAGAGGGAATGCAGTAAAAGGGATGTTGAATTGGGTCCTGCTGAGGGATGGAAGAGAGAAATATGAGAGCACCTATTCAGATGTCATTTACTTCGAAGCAGTCATCGAAACAAGGTCCTTCATCTTGAAGCAAGTGAAGGTCTGCAAAAGGAGGCAGATAGTGTGGACAACAGCTTGATTTTCTTGACTGGTTTTGGAAAGGTGGGAGAAGGTTTAGTAACAAGAGCTGAGCTGCGAACATAATAAGGCATGCAGAGGAATAAAGATTGTCCTTTTTAACATGGCGTAAACAAAAACTGAATGGACTTGGTGATGAAATAACAAGGAAAGAAGATTGACAAAAAAGTCAAAAAGCTCCACATTTAATTAAGATTCTACCCCCCTAGTTAGGGGACTAACTGGGAAGAATGGTGAATTGTGTGTCCTCTTACAGAAAGAAGTTTGCACTAGCTGAGCAAGAAAGTGCCTGGAATTGCCAGTAAATCCAGAATATGTTTCCCAGAATTGTCTGAACTGCACTCTGTGTAGCTAGTACCCGTCAAAATAGCAGCAACAGGTTTTTGTTTGAACTTCCAGAAGTGTAAAGAGACAGATGAAAACTAAAATTTAACTTTTAGACGCATTTCTGTGTGGCAAATAATGCAAAACTTTGCTGAACCTATTTTTATACAAAGAACATGAATAATCCACAGTTGTACTAACTGAAATTTGCATAGAATTTACTAACAAGAATTTGCATAGAATCTCAATCTTTTTTATGACTTTACCTCCTTGCATTTGGTTAGGATTAATCAGTGCAGTGTCTTAGGTAGTGCTTGATTTAAGTGGCTGAATGGCTATGGAGTTTGACAAGTAGTACCTATGTTTTAATGCTGCTTTACTACTAACAAGAAGAGATAGGGTTCCTCTTTGCTGACAGGTTTCATGTATTTGTTGTGCATATGGTATTTTTTCTGCCAGCTTTAAAACTTACAGTGTAGTTAAATCTATAGTTTTCAGACACCAGGATTTGATGTACGTTTAACGATGCTTTTATATATCACTTCCAATCTTCCTGCAATATGTTCACGTATATAATGCAAAATAAAACCCAAACAAAAGATGTAAACAGCCTTTAACCAGGTTTCTAATTGAAGTTAAGATAATTATAATTACTAAACTTCTTACTGTATCAGTTAACTTGTCTTCTGTGTCTGATTCTTGTTTACAAGAAATTTAAATAAATAACTTTTCTGTTTCTGTGCTGAAGTGGTGCCAGTTTTGAGACTATCAGAGTTGCTTTTTTCACATATTTGTGTTCATGCTATAAGCTTAAATTCAGAATCACTTTGGGACAATGAAGTTCAGTACAGTTATAGTCCGGTTTCAAATGCTTATTATACAAGGTGCTGGTATAATTCCACCAGCCTTTTTTAATATTCCAGTGTTCTGAATACTTTATTCATTTATACAAATTCACAGTTAATTCTTTGAACTTGACAAGAGATTTTGGAGATCAGGCATTTTAGTGAGACTATCAGGAAACAGGGAGGAGTAAGACTATTCCAATATCCTTGCTTCTCCAGATAAAACTAGACATCCTGGCTGAATGCTTACCAGTGTTATTACAGGACAAGGTATTTGTGTCTTGATTCTTTTCCTAGATTTGCCCACCCTTCTCCGCCCTTGGTTTTATTTTTCTTTTTAGGATGATTAGAATAAACATGTAATGAATTTAACTTTGTTACTGACATATGCTTTGAACATAAAATTGTAACTAAAGAGTTTAAAACAATCTAGGAATGCCATATGAAAACAGTTATTACTTTTAGCTGAAATATGTAAGAACAAATTAGGATGATGTATGTGATGGAATGTGAGAGTGAATTCTTTTGTTGCAATCACATAAAGCAGTTAGTTTCAGTGCTTAATTTGATAACACCAGGACTTGCTTCACTTCCCTGAGGTGTGGGAACACGAGGTGCAGAGGTAACTTCATTCCCTCAAGTTTCAGTCTAGACAGGCATGAGAGCATCATTCATCCTGTACCAAACAAGGTAGGCTCATCACCTTCTTAAAAGTGACCTTGCAGCTAAAGAACGTGCCGTAGTGGGCACACAAAAAGGCAAGTCACAAGGTCAATGCGATCACCAGCAGTACTCTTCCTAGAGTTAAGGGTCTGGATTGCAGAATTTTTATTTCGTTTCTTTTTATAGGAGTTACGGTTTTTGAAAGAAATGGTTAAATCAAGTGCTGTACAGTTAATTATATTTGATTGAAGGGAAGGCTTGTTATCTAGTTGAAGTGGGAGGAAGTTTGAAGTACACTTCTATAGCAAAAAATATTAGGAAACACTACTAAAGACTCATCTGCCTCTCTCCCTCCTTTAGTTGAAAAGTAGTAGAGTGAGCTTTGACTTTTTCAAACAAGGTTTCCAAGGAAAGGGTTGGTTGGTTTTTTGTATTTTTTTTTTTCCAAAGGGGCTCTGTCTACTTCTAAGGCATGTCAGAATTCAAAGGTGAAGTGTGATGTAGCACAAGCTATCCACAGTTCAATTTGTTCTGATGGATTTGTTAGCTTCATTTCTATGTAGGTACTACCAGAATTAGTTGGGGAGGACTGCTGAGGGGAAAAACAGTGGAGCTATTGAGGAAAGTGTGGAAAGGTATTTTCAAATTTTCTTGGTCATGTGAGGACAAAGAGCAAGTAGCAGATGCCCCTCATAGCATAGGAGGCACAAGCAATGAGATCCACCTTGACAGCCTGAGGATAAATCTTAAGAACTCTTGATAAAGAGGTAAGGGGACAGGATCAGTTCAGATGGAAACTAAATATCTTGCCAGCTGATTTGCTTTGATTGCCTGTGTGCATGCTCCTAACCTGCAATAAGTGTAAGATAGCTCTTGGAAAGAAGTTGCGAGCATGCACGTGCAAAGTTACTGCTGGATAAATTCCCACTGTAATTTCGTATTTTATCTTCTCTGGCTTAGAATCATAGAATGATTTGGGTTGGAAGATGCCTTAAAGATCATCTAGTTCCAACTCCCCTGCCATGGGCAAGGACCAGGTTGCTCAAACACCCATCCAGCTGGTCTTGAACATATCCAGTGTTGGGGTATCTAAAACTTCCTTGGGCAACCTGTTCCAGTGACTCACCACCCTCACAGTAAAGAACTTCTTCCTTACATCTAATCTAAATCTCCCCTTCTCTAGTTTGAAGCCATTACACCTCCTCCTATCACTACAAGCACCTGTGAAAACTCCCTGCCCAGCTTTCTTGTAGGCCTCCTTCAGATACTGGAAGGCTGCAATGAGATCTCCCTGGAGTCTTCTCCAGGCTGAACAACCCCAACTGTTTCAGCCTGTTCTCATAGGAGAGATGTTCCAGCCCTCTGATCATCTTTGTGGCCCTCCTCTGGACCTGCTCAATCAGGTCTATGTCCCTCTTCGACTGGGGGCTCCAGAGCTGGGTGCGGTACTCCAGGTGGGGGTCTCACAAGAGCTGAGTAGAGAGGCAGAATCACCTCCCTCGACCTGCTGGCTACACTTCTTTTGATGCAGTCCAGGATATGGTTGGGGCTTTCTAGGCTGCGCTTGCACATTACTGGCTCATGTTGAGCTTTTTATCAACCAGCATCCTGAAGTCTTTCTCCTCGGGACTGCTTTGTGCATTCCTTCTCCATTCCTGTTCTGCTTGAGCAGGAGATGATAATCTTTCCCACATTTAAGATCCAAATGGAGCACTTAAAGAAGGAAAGCTGCAAATGTTGTATGTAGATGATGAGCACAATTCTATAGTTTTGTTTTCACTAGGAAAACCAGAATTACCTAAAAGCAGAGCATTAAAAACCAACATGAAATCATTCATATAAAACCAGAAAATGTTATTTTTATAACTGTCTGACCTGAATGCAGTTGCTTTGTGCATAATTATGACAGCTTTTATAGAGTATTTTTCTCTGTAGGATCTCTGCCTCTTTTGATTGAAAAGGGGCAATTTCAAGTTTTTGCAGAGAATAGACTTTCACAGTTGCAGAGCTTCCTGCAACTCTCCCCCTTGGATGTTGTGTGTCTGTGCTACTAGCTCTTTTCATCCTCAAGCCAACACGAAACTCAACAACATTCCCTCAGCATATCTTCATCTTTTATTCTTCACCTGTGTCCTGGTTCAGCCAGGATAGGGTTAATTTTCACCAGGAGTTGCTATTCGATCCCATGCTGACGTCATATCCGGTACTCAAGGCGCGGGCAGGGTAGTCCCGGCTTTGTCTCACCCGGGCTGCCTCGCTCTGTGTCTGTAGCTGTATCCACGCGGCTCGTTTTGTACATTGTTACCCCTGTTGCTGTTACTGTTGTTGTGATTGTTGCTTTTGCATCGTTGTATTAAATTCTCCTTATCTCAACCCGCAAGGTTTGTATTTTGCTACCTTTCCCGTTCCCATCCAGGGGTTGGGGGGGCAGCGGCCACGTGGTGCCCGGTCCCGGCAGGGTTTAAACCACCACAACCTGTTTGCTCTTCGAATCATAGAATGTTTTAAGCTGGAAAGGACCTCTAGAGGTCATCTGGTCCAACCTCTCTACACAAGTAGGGACATCTCTACCTAGCTCAGGTTGCTCAGAGCCTCATCAAGCCTGACCTTGAATGACTCCAGGGATGGGGCCTCTACCACCTCTCTGGGCAGCCCATTCCAGTGATCTACCACCCTCATATTAGAGAACTTTTTTTCTAATATCCAGTCTAAATCTATCCTTTCCCAGCTTAAAACCATTACTCCTTGTTCTATCATTACAAACCCTTTTGAATAGACCTTCCTCTACCTTCCTGTAGCCCCCTTCAGAGACTGTAAGGTCACTCTAAGGTCCCCCTGGAGCCTTCTCTTCTCCAGGCTGAATAGCCCCAACTCTCTCAACCTGTCTTCATATGAGAGATGCTCCATTCCCCTGATCATTTTGGTGGCGCTCCTCTGGACATGCTCCAATATGTCCACATCCTTCTTGTGCTGGGGGTTCCAGAACTGGATCAGTACTCCAAGTGAGGTCTCACTGGGGCAGAATCACCTCTCTTGATCTGCTGGACACAGTTCTTTTGATGCAGCCCAGGATGGGATTTGCCTTCTGGGCTGTGATTGCGCATTGGTGGCTCATATCCAGTTTTTCATCCACCAGCACCCACANAGGGACTTCTCCTGACTGCCAGGACTTCTCAAATATTATGGAGAGTGGCTTGGCAACTGCATCAGCCAATTCCTTCAGTACCCTGGGGTGCACCTCATTAGGTTCCATGGACTGACTTATGTTCAGGTTCCTCAGGTGGTTGTGAACCATGTCCTTGCTTACAGTGCAAGGACACTTGCACTCAACACTCCGTCTCAAATCAGCCAGAGAGAGAGCTCAGCAAGCTGCTCCTAACAGGAACTCTCTTCCACAGGCACTCCCTTCCAACTGAACTGTTACTTCTCTCAAACTGGTCGGTTCCTGGTTAATATATCTCTAGCCTCACCTGCCACCCCACCACCCCCCCTGGGGGAATGCAGGGCCTCACATAGGTGGGCCAAGTTCTGTCTCTGGGGCCTTGAGGAACCACTTGGGGAACAAAACATTTTGCTGGGTTGTGACTCATCCATAGGCCAATTCCAACTCAGGGCCCACAGCCCAGGCCCCGTCACTTCAATGTCCCAATTTGGAGGTGATTCTTCATGTGTGCTGCTTTCTTGATACTACCTCTTCTGCATTTTCAGTTGCTCCCCTTATTTTAGCTATTGTAAAAATACATTTTTATTTAACTTGAACATTGCTGGTTTATGATTTCTTTGCTTTAATGAAAAATGAGTTTTATCATGTTACTAAAAAGAGCTCTTTGATAAGTGCTCAGATCAACTGGGATGCATAAAGGAAGTGCAAAAGACTGAAGTTTATTCTTCCCTAAAGGAATGCTTAGCTTCCCAGACTCTTCTGGTATGCTTTGTAAAAGTGGGGCTCTTTTATTTTTCCACTTTTATTGTCTTGCAGAACACAAACTCCGAGAATCTTGATTGACAGAGGACAGATCCTCTGTAAATGCATGGTTTGTTCTGGGGAAAATTGCAGTGAGGTGAGATCAAAGGCAGTATATAGGGCAGTCATTGCCTACATGAAGTTGGCTCAGTATAGCCAACATGCAAGAACTTGAGTAAGGAAGTGATTTTAGATATATATTTAAATAATACTTTTGGAAGTATCACATTGGTTAGGATTTGGGGAGGAGGGCAGTTACTGCAAAATGGTGTGAAGGGCTATTACAGTCCTTGGGGAATACAGGTTCCATGCCACAGATTTCCAAACTATTACTCCTATAGTGCATTTTATTAGAGGGTTCAAGGACTTTTGAAAGGCAAGCTGATAATGTATTTTTTGACTATGTGTAGAAGAAAACCAAAATGATTCTCAGTGTTGTCAGCTACTGTATGACAGGTGAGGGAGGATGTGACCGTTCAAAATGAAAATGATCACGCTCTCTTGGATATCTGTGTCTAGTCATTAGTGTGATAGTGGATACTTTTTCTTGTGGTTCTATTAGAATTATTTTGAATTCTTATCTTTGTGTTTAGAGTTGTATTGTGTAAGACTGATGAGATCAGGCTTTGGAATTTAGTTTAGAATTGCTGTAGCCTTTGCTTGCTCTGCCCTTCCTATCCTTCCGGTTTTTATTCACCAAATGTATACAAATGTGAATACAAAGACTGTCTTCATCTCAAATGTCTCCATTTGGAGTTCCCCTCTCCTGTCCCATCCCTGGCATGTGGTAGCATTTTCCTATTCTGTTAAGGAGTGCAGGAGACTTGTTTTAGAATATGATGATAAACCTTTCATAGCTTTAAAATAAATAGAATTAAACTAGAGTCAGAGTTAACTAGGTCCTTAGCAATGATACTGCTAGAGAGAAGTTCCTCTTTAATGATCCACCAAGTATTTGCTTTAGGTCAATAGGAGATGACAAATCATAGTACTGTGTATCTCTACAGATTCTTGTGCTTGAGTTAAATTCTCTCAGTGCAAATGAGCACACCAAGTAACAGTGCTTAAGCAGCACAATCCAAATATGTTTGTGTGAGAGCTGCATCCGCTTTGCACTTACCTGTGGGCGCCCTAGAAGCATTAAACACCAGCAGTTTAAATCTGGATCTTCTGACTGGCCTGCTGGTTCCTGTTCAGGGCCTTACCTAATTAAGGCTTGCTATTTCTGTGTGGAACAGAAATAGATGCATTCAAAGGTAAAGCTGCCTGCTGCCCTTCAGGGCAGAAGTTGGTTTGGAAGCAGTATTTGGCTTTTGCTTTGAACCTGTAACATTATTGAAGACAGTGCATTGTTGCAAGTGGCAAGCCCAGATATTTTGTAAAAGCAGCTGAGGGAAAAGGAAATAGTAATTATGGCTGCTACGCAAGATGAAGAAAGGAAATGGGAGCCTCCCTCAAATGCAGCCACTAAGCAAAATAGTTAAAAATAGCTGCTTTTCCCTTCTAAGCAATTGTCTAAGTTGCCATAAATGTTGTTTCTTGGGAGCTGGAGGCAAGTCTAATTTCCTGGATTTTCTGTTCTGAGGCACCAGTTGTGTTTTGAGAACTTGTGCTGCACACACCACTGATTATTGCAGTACAGATGTTTACAAGAAAAAAAAAAAAAAACCAAAAAGAAAAAAGAAAAAAGCATTGAGGCCTAAATGTGATTGTAAGGAGGAAAAGCATGAGTACTTACAAGCTATATAGACAGTGGATGGAAGGAGGATGATAGTGAGATGAAGTATCTCACTGTTGCTTAGCATGCCACCAGCAAAGAGGAACAGATCTCTCGTTTGCTAGCTCCTGGTCCATTGTTGTCCACTTCACCATTTTGGGTTTCTTTCATGACAATCACAAATTGATGTTTTTGTGAGATATCTTATAATTGAAAGCTGGTTGTGAAAGCATTGTACTTATTAAAACAACACTTAAGGAAAAAAGTTGTGAGAAGTGGTGATTTTATTTCAAAGCACACAGCTATTTCAAATATTAGGTTTTTTAAGAAATTTTGTTTTCAGAAGGTTTAGAAATATGTTTATTATTTTTTTGCCACTGGTAACTGCTCTGCTTCAACTCTTAATTACTCTCAAGTAAATCAAAAGAAAAAACATTTTCATTTAAAATACATTCTGGAGTGTGTTACCTTAATTCTACTTAGTTAAACCAAATATTTTATAATAGTTCCTAACTTCTCAATTTCTTCAACTTGTTAACCCAAGCAAGCCACAAATTCCAAATATTTGTTGGTTTGTATCATCCACTCATCCTTTTTGTCTGTTTGAGCTGCTGCTGTGAAGTCTAATAACGGCTAAGCTGAACAAAGGACTAAATAGCTTTTCTGGGTAGTGTGTACAATTGGCCAACTACATTAATGTATTTTAAAGGTTCAGCAAAAATGTGGTGCTTATCTAGTAGGAAAATGGTGGATGTTCCTGTTTTATATTAAAGTGAATTTCTAATCTTAAAATGTATCTATATCTGAATTAGCAAATCCTAGTGCTTGTACTCTGACATGCTTTCACTGCATTTCTTAGAAGCAGCAAGAAAGGAGAACATTTCCTATGTAACTTTTTTTCCCTTTTGACAGTGAGTATTCTTGTTTTATTGCAAGAAAAAAAGTGTAGGGACATGAACACATTGCTGAAATTTCATTATTTTATCATCTTTGTATATTTTCTTTGTTTTTTCACTTTTTTTCTCTCTTCTTTCAAATGTTCTCCAAATGCCTGTTCTGCCTGTATAGGAGAGAGAAGAGGTAGTTTGAGGCATAGCATTATCCAATTATGTTGCTGGAATGTTTTGGTGTCTTATACTAGTATATGTAAAATTACTCTGAGCCCTGTGTTCCCTGCAGATTTTAAGAAACTCCTGGACACACAGGGCATGGAAAAGAGCATGTGAAAATCTGAGTGTGTTTTCTGTTAACCTTTCCTGAAGCTATTCATTTTTCACATCTCAAGTAGTGAGTTTAGTTGAGGGAATCCAGTGGACTACTATCTGAGAACCAATAAAAGTGGATTATATGGATTTACTCAGATATTGCTAATTTCTCAGTGCACTTTGGTGAATTTCAAGCTGTACATATTACAAAGAAACTTTAAGTTAGTTGTGGCTATTTTTTTTTTCTTGTAATCAAATGGATTTCCATTGCCTTCCTATTTGTAACAGACATTTTTCGCTAATAGTGAGCTTTAAGTTCTCTTAAGTCCCGTTGTCTGGGAAAGCGCAGGATAATGGTCTTAAAATTAGTGACTTTGGAATTAGGAGCCCACATTTTAAGTCATCTTCAGATAGTTGGACAACTTTTAGCATCCAATTTCCAAAACGTGGTATATAGTGTTACTAAATTCCTGACTTAAAATATGCTAGTACTGTTGCAGTATTAAAGCCATTATGAATGGACCATGGATGTTTCTTTACTATGAGAGAAACTGAGGTGCATATTTTGAACTGTGTTAATGACAAAGTAGCATTAAAAGTATCAAAATCTGTTGTGGCATACAGATTAATAGTGGATGAAAATAGAAGAATATATGCCATAGTGTTGGTTCATAGATGAAAAGATCTGTTACAGAAAAGGTTATTTCAATAATTCACTGCTTGGAAGAACAAGAAATGCTAGTGAATGCAAGAATACTAATAACATAGTTGAAGAGAAACTTTTTTCCTTCCTAATTTTCCTCTGTGGCTGAATGGCTGAAGCTCTAGGCACTAGACTGGTGTGAAGAATGAATCTTCCTCACGGGAGCTATGTAATAAAGACCTTAGTCTGTTACTCCAAATGCCAGACAACAAGAAGGGAATATATCCTGGTAATATAGGGCTGTGTTACCTACTCATTTTTCTGATGAGGAATTGAGGTACAGAGTGGCTTGCTTCAAATTGTCTTTGGTGGAATACTTCTTGAGTTCTGCACTTGTAGGTTCATCGTCTAGTCAATAGGTTTTCTTGTATCCGTAGTTCTGCCCAAGTGATTTCATCCTGTGGGGGTAAAAATGGTTTCAATTTGGAAATTGTTGTTCATCTTGTTAGGAGATCGGTTCCATAAATGTGCACTGCAACAAACTTTAGAGTCTGTATAAGTTTGCAAAGACTTTCTCCCTTGAATTGTTGCATCTTCTTCTGTAATGCTGATTCTCCTTATACAACACTTTGTATCTTATCAGTGTTTTTGGATGAATTAGAGGAACATTTAATAATGTTCTTAAAATTTTGAGATTTAACTCTCATGATTACCAGGAAATGGACTACAAGGAGTCTTAAGTAAGAAGAAAGAAAACACTGAAAAGTCAGTCTTACAGCCTGTCTTGCAGCCAGATACCCTGGTGAGGGCTGCCTGCAATGAGGATATGGAAGCAATTAAAAATAAAACAAAACAAACCCCAACCCCAAAACTTTATATATTGAAAACAAGATATCACAAAAAAAAAACCCTCTTGCTGTGTTCTTTGCACCTAGCAATTTATTTCATACTGTCTCTTACTACCATAACATTTTTTTCCTAAGCAGAATCATAGAATAAACGTCAGGTACCTAGAGGGTAAGCCAGAAAAAAAAAAAAAGGTGAAGGAGTTGATCTTTCTTGGAGACTACAAGCATTTCCAGTTACTTTTTTTTTTTTCCTTCCGTTGCATCTTCTCCCTGGCTGTTGATCTTTTTGTTTGGTTTAG
>VYZX01002480.1:58932-69655 GCA_013401335.1 Brachypteracias leptosomus | reverse complement strand
TAGTTTACCAGGGGAGCCAGCAAGAGGTTTGATGTTTCTTAACTGTCTTGAGACTCTTTTGTCTGTGCGTGATGAATCTTAAAAGGAACTTGAAAAACTGGCTTAGAGACATAGGTGGGGATTGGTGTAGAGTGCCCCCTCCCCTTGCTTTATCACTGTACTCCTTTTGAAGCTTACAGTGCCTGTGAAGTAGTTACCCTTCTTGGAGGGGAGTTACCCTCCCTGTCTTGATGAAGCATATTTGGTGGGTCCTGTAGTAATCAAAGACCTGCTCCAGGTCTGCCAGACATTGCCTAAGGGGCCACTGATAGGGCTCTGGCTGTTGCGAGGGATTCTGGTAAGAGGATGTTTTGACACGCATGTTTTAAATTCCCCCGTGCTGCTGTTCCAGTCACTGCTAATGATGAAATCATGTAACCAGTAAATTATTTACAGAGGCAGGGCTAGTTTGGCAGAGGTGCCCTCATTGTGAAGTGAAAGCTCCCTAAAGCAATGAAACAAAAGAGAATAGAATTGGAGCAGAATTTAAATGAAGTAAAGATTTTGTGGTGGCCAGCCAGAAGGCCAGATCAGGTTTTCTGAACTACTGGCTGGGTTTGCCTTCATAATCTGATACTGCAGCCCTGGAAGCTTGTAGAGCTTTCTGGTTTTGCCTATAAGGTGGCTAAAGTGTATGATTATCGTAGCATCTTGACTTCTAATAAGTACTACTATGGTTTTGCTTATCAAGAACTTGGAAGAGATTCACAGATCCTCTTCTCAGGTATGATTAGCAAGACTGGGGAGGTCAAGGTCACTTCCATTCAAGTCCGGCTTGTTTGGAAACTGGGTATGCTGACCACTGTTGGTATGGCTGAAATAAAATACTATATCTGAAACAACAGAAGCAACAAAACTCTACAATACTCCCTTTCCACCTCCAAACCTGCTCCTGCCCTCCACACCCCAGACAAAAACCTGACTGAGAACAGACTTGCTAGCAGGTGAAAAGGTTCTATGACTCCCATGCATGGATTACACAGGACTCCCAGGTCCCTGTTCAGTCCATGTCCTCATCTGAATAGAACGCAAGGCAGAGGTAGCCAGCTGTCTTTGGTGGGTGTAAGGGAGAAACCCAGGAGAAAGAAACAACTGTATTTTAAAGGAAATTTAATAAGAACTTAAATTTCAATATCTCTTGTATTTCTTGCTGCTTTCAAATATTCAGCCACAAATTTATTATCTATTATTATCCTTACTGGCTTTAGGTTATGCCAGTACATCTTTAAAACCAATGTGGAATTGTTTAGGTGTGCAATTGATGTTAACTTGAAGACAAAAATGTAACAGTATTTATTACTTTAATTTACTTGCCTATTTTTACAGGGTTCACAGTGATTATGGGTATAATACATTTTCAAAAGTTTTGTGAAGCTGAGAAATGAGTTTTGAAGGTAGAGCCCCCATCCCCAATGGCTACTTAAGCATGCAGACAAACTCTTCTGGACCTTTCCAAATATTCTTCATAAACAGTAATAGATTATCTTGCTTTGTTTTTCTAATCCTTAGCTATTTACTCTGATTTCTTTGATTTCATTAAAAGCAAGCCATTATTCCAAAGGAAACAGTTGGTTTCAGAGCTAATATATACCACTGCAAGAAATAATACTGTTTTTTTCTGACTTGTCATGGCTGACATTTTAGGTAAGGCTAGATTAACTAACTATTCAATTTTTCAACAATTCTGTGTAACTTACCCTTTCATGAATGAATTACGTGTCTTTGTCATTAACAGCTGCAACTGAGCAGTGTTCATTGAATACACACAAAAGTAGTGCATCATAGCTAGAAATCCTTTCAGCTGCAGGTAGTCATCTGGTGGGACAGATCTCTGCGTTTAAATGGTTGAGAAATATAATCTCTTTCTGATGCTCTTATAGCAGGAATGGCAAAGTGAAAACTTCAGGACTGGCCTGTTAGCTAGACAGCTAACTGAAAGCAAAGGTTAATTTTCACTTTTCAATTTGATGCAGAATGGTTCTTGTCAGGGTCCATGCTAGCATTGTGATTTGCAAATGGTGTTAAACTGTCAACATTCATACCATTTTTGTTTAAATGAGCAGTTTGTGTTAGAACAGGTACATTGTTACCTTGAAAATCAAGTAGCCCATGAGTTAGTCTGTTATTCTATGCTGAAAGGTTTAATATACAATTCTAGCTGCAGTTCTTTTAGGTAGATCAGTTTTATCCAGAAATAAATTTCTTTCCTTGTTCTCTCCCCCCTTCCCCTCCCCACCCCTTTTTTTTTTTTAATTTCAGGGCAAACAGAAGTAATATCTCTATGGAGATGGCATTTAATGTGATTTTAAAAATGCCATTAAATATGTAACCGTGAATACAAAATTTTATTTTTGCACAGGGTTGCTTTTTGGGAAATGTCCACAAGTAATGATAACTGAGGTTTGGTCAGTAGGTGCTCTTTGAGGTAGTGAGAGGCAGAAGAGTACTTACAGTTCTTTCCTTACTTGTCCCCAGTTATTTGTTGCGTTCTGGCAAGAGTCTTCAGGAACCAGGCAGGAGACTGCAGACCCTGGAGCTGATTACTTAGTCATCCTTCTACAGGAGCAATCCATTAGGAGGTCTCTTTCTTCCAGTTTCTCTCCTGAAACTAGTTGTGTATTTCTTCCTCTCTCTTGTACTCATCTGGAACACTTCATTGAGCATCTTTAAGTTACTAACCTGGCAGAAATTGAAGCAGTGTGTTTGTGGGACTATTGACTTAGTTTTCTGACAGACTGATGAGTTACAGCAGCTCGTGGAGGCTCCTGCTGTGTGTCAGCTACAACACTTGTTAAATAGCAGGAGTGTGCAGTGCTTTTGTACTGAGCTTTGAAGTTTTCCGTGTAACTGGCAATTATTCTTGAGAAGGAAATTTAACTCTGTATGCTCACTGCATTTATTCAGGAACTTCAAGACTGTTAGATGTTGAAATGGTATCTGTGTATGTACTTGGATTCTATGAGTGGCTGGGTTCCTTAACATACATCTATATCTTACTTTAAATTTAAAAGAGCTTGTGACACTCCCCTCTGCTGCAGAATGGTCTGTATTTATTCTTTCATGTTACTGGACCACAGTTTCATGCCTGGCTATGTAAACTCACCCCTTAAAGCATACATCGGACTTATGGACATGATTTATATCTGTTTGTAAAGCATGATTCTTCTAGGTATAAGACAAATGATTGTAACAATGTCGATTATTACAGTGTTATAACTGAACGCTTCAAATGTGAAGCATTGTAGAGTTTTGTAGAATAACTTAGTATTTATGTGATGTGCAAAATGGCTTACAAAGTGTAAGCAGATAAAAGAAGTGCTTAGTAATGCAAGGTCCAGGTGATTATATAGTTAAGTTCATAAGAGATGAATTTTTAAGACTTGCAGAAAATGCATGAGTTGCTGTGTATTTTTCCTGTAACAGCTAATCTTCAAATCTGAATTTCCTTCATCTATGGATATGTTCATCTGCCTTCCAAGCTGAAATATTTACCTGCTTATTTTTTCATATTTTAGTAACCATTTATGTTAAGTAGATTGAAGATGTGTTCTGAGTGATCAAACACCTTTTAATCTTTCATTATTGTCAAAGTTCATTCTCCTAAAAATAATTTAAGGTCACTTTGTTATGATATGGTGCAACTGTCTTGCTTCATAATCTGTTGTTATACATCAGTTCTGTTTGAAACTCTCCCTCTTCATAGTGACTTTACCTTAGAGGAAGACCTCTGAGATGTTTGCATTGGACTACAGCACAAGTAGTCTTGAAATTCATAGATGCTTGTGTATAAGTAAAAGCAAGTCTGATTATTGGCAACACTTGAAATTCCAAAGTCCACTGGTATTTGTCCAGGTCATTAGGAGTGAAATTACTCAGGGTCAGCACAAAGAAGGAAGTAACAGTTTTACTGGTAAGAAGTGGCTTAGAAGTGTCTGTGTGAAGTAGTTACGTGCAGGAAGCTGTATGGGAATAGGAAATCCGAAAAGGCCAAAACTGGCCATTTATAAGATCTGGGGAGAATCCAGGCACCTGTGACTAAAAATCCTATTGCTGTTTTTTCTCCTCGTATTGATGATGGTTGCCCAACAATATGGATCTGATTTTGGGTATTTTGGTGTGGGATTGTTTTGTTTGTTTTTTCCCCACAAGTAAATTTTTGTTTTCGAACACATAATTACAGTAAATTTTTCTACTTTTTGCTTGGCTTCTAGGGGCTTCTAGAGGCTTGTCAGAGATGAGTGTAAAGTGGTTGTCAGGAAGGACATCACATTGCTAGTAAATAATCCAATTAAATTTTAATACAGAGAGTGTGTGGATGTCTAATTTCTCTGGGACAGCTTTTATCATTTATAGTTACTGAAATAATGAATGTTTTCTCTGTACTTTAAGGGATCTTCAGAGAACCTCTTTGCATATTATATCAAAATATATGCAGATTGACTACCCATGAGTCCATTCACTGAGCTATCAAAAATGTGTTAAAGCACTTCAAAAGAATAGAGCCAAGTGAAGATTTTATGTCCTGAAGTGATATCAGTAACCTAGCAGGTTTTTCCTGTTTCTCATTTCTTTAAGAGGAAATTCAGAATTTCTTCATCTATTGGTAGACATATTTGATAATAGGCTGCTGTGAAGTAAGTGGTATTGCCTTAAAGTTACACAGAAGCCGAAGAAGGAATTTATTCTGCAAAGGTTTAGTAGTTTACTCTTCTTTGTACAATTTTATACTGTTATTACTCAATACAAGACAAGGTTACTGTCATGTTAAAGGAACGTAATTTTGATATTTGTCTGCCAGAGTCCCAGAACTTTCACTGGTTTGCTTATCAGAGTCCCCACTTAGGACTTGCACTGAATCAGATTCACAAATAATTCAAAATTAATTATTTTATTGAGAGCGACAAAACAGATTCAAGATTGCCGTTGATAAATTCACTAGCTACAATAGTGCTACTAATTAAGGTTAATATTGCTAGCAGAAAATAGTAATAATACAACAACAACCTGGGGTTAACATTCACCAGAGGGTGAAAGGTTCGACCCTTACCCAGAGAGGTGTCCCTGCCTGGGATGGATGAAGAATCACAGAACATTAGGGGTTGAAAGGGACCTCAAAAGATCAGCTAATCCAACCCCCCTGCTAGAGCAGGATCACCTAGATCAGGTCACACAGGAACACGTCCAGGCGGGTTTTGAATGTCTCCAGAGAAGGAGACTCCACAACCTCTCTGGGCAGCCTGTTCCAGTGCTCTGTCACCCTCACCGTGAAAAAGTTCTTCCTTATGTTTACCTGAAACCTCCTATGGTCCAGCTTGTACCCATTACCCCTTGTCCTATCACTGGATGTCACTGAGAAGAGCCTGGCTCCATCCTCCTGACAGTTGCTCTTTACATATTTATAGACATTAATGNTATAAAAGTTCAAGCTTGGCTGCAAGGATATCATGGGAGAACACAGCCCATTGACTGGTCCATCAGATGATGGGGTTTTTCCCTCCCAATTTACCCATAATTTCTCCATCTTTTATCCCCCAAATTACATGGTTTCCCCCCCTTCAGGTGACATATAGTATGATTTGGGTGGAGAAATGAATGCTATAGTCATCCATGTTTAGCCTGATCTCTATAATCTTCATTAGCATATGGAGGGGTGTCAGCTGGAATATGCATTTCATAGGTAATGAGGCTAAGGGTAGCTATCAGATTTAATAGCATTTTCTCAGAAACAAAGAACACGAAGTTTCTTGTTACCTTGTTGTCCTTGCTGACCAGAAGCAGGGCTGTCCTGCCTCAGCAGGGCCTGCTCCTTCTCTGCATCCTGTGATAGCCAGGTGAGTCTCCACTCCTCTGGGTTGCACTGGAGATAACAAGGCCTCTTTGAGTGGAGAGGACCCCACCTCATTATCCAGATTCCACAGTTACAGCTTGAACTTTTATAAAATTCCCATAAAACCACAGTGAAGATCAAGTAAATTATTTTAAGAATAACATCCCCCTGAAAAGTTTCTTGGTTTTAATTCTTGGAAGTGTGGATGGCATTCCCCACACAGTGGGGTACTGAATCAGCTGACAGTGACAATTCATTCTGTTTTCTAGTGCTCCTCCAGTCAGCATTTGGTGAGCACAAATTTCTGTTTCAGTGGTCTGACCATTGACTTTGAAGTTTTGCTTTCTTTGCATTTGTAGAATTGTTAGATGTTTGATTTGCTTCTGAATGAAACAGTGAAGCCTAGAGAGCAGTTCTGTGGCAGGTGAAGTTGCTGTAAACACTGAGGTACTAGGGACCACCTTTCTTGCTAGCCTTGCTACCCAATTGGCCTTGCCTTCTCTCCCCTGCCGGCACCAGTACTTCAATATGCAGAGAGATTCTGTGGAGAGCTGACTTCAAAACTAACCTCACCCCACTCCCCGAGTTGTTTTTTTCCTCAGATCTTCTCTGAATTAGCTCACTGGGCAGTTTCATGAGTGTCAACTCTGGCTCAAGAGAAAGAGCAGTAAGCTGGGGAGGGGAGAAGACAAAATGGTACTAATCCTACTTCAGTTTGGTTTAAGAAGTGGTGTAATGGCCCCAGAGGAGAAAGAGAGAATTATTCCTGAGTTACTGAATAGCAGAGTTGCCTAGAGTTATTGAGCAGCTGATTAGAAAAAAATCTTTGTCTAACCACAAGTGTCTGTGGAGCACAAGAGAGTCGTTCACAACTGATGTGTAAAAAACATATTAAGCAATTTAAAACTACATTGCCTCAATTAAATCTTCACTTAAGGGCTGGTGTTTTGGGGACTTCTTGTCTAAAGTGAGAGAAATTCCTTTTTCCTATCTTCTATACCATTGGTAGTTTCCTTGATTTATAGAAGGAGGCTTGCTTAGGGCTTGCCTGTTTTGTACTTTTTAGTGAGCTTTGGGGCAGACCTTTTCTGCAAGGAAAATGAACTATAGTTTTGAGCTGATTGTGTGTGATACAATGAGTTCTGTTACCATATTTTCAGTTTCTGTAGTTTTTTGGGATTTTTTTTTTAACACTTTCTGTCACTGGTTAAATAGCAAGTAGTATGAATGCATAAATGTTGGGCTTCTTCAATTTTTTTTTTTCTTTCTTTAGTTTTATTTTAAAGGACCCATTTCTACTTGAGAAGCATTGTTCTGTGGTGCTTCCTAGCCTTTCTCTTTTGTTTCATGTGGGCCTCCCTAGAATGCTTAAATATGCTAATCCCTGGCAGCAGGAGGGTAAAGAAAGGCTTTTAAAACTTTTTAGGTTAGTGAGCCTGTGGTTACTTAGGGTGATAAGAAAATGAAAATAATAAAGATATTCAAATAATGTGCAGAATTATTTACTAAGATGTATATTGCAGGCATAAATTGCTTTTGAAAGACTTTTAGATTAAGAGAAGAGATAGTAAGAGATAGTAGGAGACATTTAAACAGCAAATTTAGAGCTCTGTTTCTAGCTTTACTACTGAATCATATTTGATGTCTTTTAAAGTGATAAGTGATGAAAAAAGCTAATATTGCTGTTATAAAAAACTACTTGTTTAAATCAAATGGCCAGTACAATCTTATATATAAACTTATACTTAACCTATTTATAATTAAAGATTTCCTACTGAGAAGTTGTGACTGCTTTTTTTTCCCTCCCATTTCATCTGTTGCTCCATTTTTGATTATTTGGTAAAGGGATAGCTGCCTTATGGACACAATCTGTTATTCTCTGGATTTGCATCATGTTTGTATAAGTTGTAAGCATTATGTACAGAAGAATGTGCAAGTAATACCTTAAAAACTTGAGATTTTAAGAAAGCCATTTATGAAAATAAGTGACTGATACAAACTTACTTTGATGCTAGACAGCTCTATGAGTTTTAGAGATATTAGTGTGAGATAAAAAAAAGTGAAGGAAATAAAGATTTTATCACTGTATTTATGATCTGTTGCAAACTTGCTAAATATCAGGTTGAAAATCATAATTCCTTGGGGCACATGCAACGGAAAATAAATGAATCTTTACTGTTAAGCACAAAGTTAAGGATATGCTAGTGTTTTACTAAACACTGTTCTTGATTGTTAAGCCAAACCAGGACATTGATCTTGTGTTCATAATAAGGGGTTTGGATTTGCATGAAGTCAGATTTTGGTGCTTAATTGCTTTTGTGTAAAGTAATGCTTTATAATGGACTTTTATATAGTTGGATAATTCTTTTTTATTTTTTTTAATGTGACCTAGTAAACAAATGTTTTGGATAGTGAATTGCGGGCATTTTTAACAGGAGCATACACGTACAAGGTCTATAACCATCTATTCCAGCCCTAGAGAAACATGCCAATCCTTTCAAGATTGAAGGAGATCATTGCTAGCAAAATGTTTTGTTGTTGTTTTTAATGCAAGCTCTTTCATGCCATTGCCTTCCTGAAAAGAATATTGATTAATGACATTCAAGAATATTGAATTATATTTTAAATTTCAAATTGCTTGACATCCGTATATGCACTTCGGTTGGATAAAGCCTATTGTTGCTTTTCTGTGAAATTTGTGATTCGTACATGTTTTTTTAAAGATGGTTGATACACATGTGCTAGAATAGGATGATGAAAAGAGAACTACTCAGTACATATCTGTAGAACAAAAATGTCTAGAGTCTTTTTTTACACAAAATGCTATGATCTCTGACTTAGGAGAGTCCTAAGCTGCTGCTGCTTGGAAACCAGAAAATTGTACTGGAAAATATATGTTTGTTTGTCTAACTTATGAAACTGGTCAGTATTGAAAATAATCCAAAAAACATATGCAATGGAAGTGTAGGGTTTCAAAGATATTCTACTCTGTTACTAGCACCAAGTGAATAGCTGGAGGGAGACTAATGTAATAGCCTGAAACCTTTTCATACCCTGAGCCATCAGCTAGCTGAAATGCCTTTTAACCAGTGGGGTAATCCTTGTAAATGATGTGTGTTGGGTCATTGGGAAAAACCCTTTGTCTCATGCTGAAAATGAAGGTCTAATCATTTTGCCCATACATTAAGAATGACAAAAGGTTGGTGGTGTTCATTTTTCCTGTGTACTTAGTGTTAAACTTTACATAACGGCTTTGTGCTACAAAAGAGGAGTGGTACAAATAAAAAGGGCCATTTTCAAAAGCAGGCAGTTGCCCTGTGAAGAAGGAAGATGTGGAAGGTGAATGGCCTTAACCTGAAGGCTTGCTCATACAGTGTGTTTCTTCACGGTGTTGTCACGTAGGCACTGGGTGCCATCCTGCCAGCAGTGGGGGAGGTCCAGTTTCCTGCAGCTCCTTCACTCTGTGCTGCTGATCCTGCTGCTTTTCTGCTTCATTACCCTGATGTGGACATTGTTGGTGCCTTTTCACTCCCTGTCCCTCAGTCTGATTCAAGGGCTACTTTAGTGTATCTAAAGGAAAAGGTCTTTCACCTCCTTCTTTCTTGAAATATAGCTTGTATAGCAAATATTCAGTGGTGTGATTATTGAATTATGATCAGCCGCACTGTTACAAAAGCAGATTTAAATGAAATCCAGACTGAAATTTTAGTCTAGTTTGACGAGATAAATGGAATAACAGGTTTTTCGTGATAAGAGCAAACATTTCCGTCTCCTCCATGCTGTAAATTATGTGGAGTCAGTGTCTCTATCCTTAAATATAAATCCTTACTTTTGCATTTCACAGGTGTTAATTTGTATGTATTTCGTATTCTGACATTAACAAAGTGAGAGGATGATATTAATGCAAACCTTTTCTTCAATGCCATATGAGGGATTGCTAATTCAATTTAAAATTAGTGATATCTAATACACAAGGTCATTATTTAGGTGTAAATGGGAGTTTACATTTCAGCTTATAGCAGTGTTATGCACAAATTGAAATATAATTTGTGACTAATGCAAGAATAAATTATCACAAGCAGTGGTAACCTAGGCAGTGCTTTACCACTTTTGGGCAGATGGACTTCTTACCTGCTGTCTTCTGGCACCTTGTCTCTTGAACCCTTTGCCCTCTCTCTTGTATTCCTGTGTTTGCTGTTCAGATTTCCCACACCATTTCTGCTGTTACCTCTGTACTTAAATGTTTTGCCTTTGCAAAATTATCCAAATGCAGTGTTTCATTGAAAAACATGCTATGAAATGCCTTACATAAGAAGCAGAGCCTTCTTGTCAGGTGTCAGCTGGAGAGACCTGCACTTCCCTTTCTTCTCAGAATCACAGAATTGCTGTGGTTGGATAGGACCCATAAGATCATCGAGTCCAACCATTATCTATCTCTATCAGGCCCTCTTCTACACTGTATCTTTGAGCACCCTATCTAGATGGCTTTTAAATACATACACAGATGGAGATTCAACCACCTCCCTGGGCAGCCTGTTCCAGTCCTTGACAACCCTTTCAGTGCAGTTTTTCCTAATGTCTAACCTAAACCTCCCCTGGCGTAACTTAATGCCATTTCCTCTTGTCCTGTCAGATGCGGCTTGTAAGAAGAGACCAACACCCACCTCCCTACAACCTCCTTTTAGGCAGTTGTTGAGAGCGATAAGGTCACCCCTCAGCCTCCTCTTCTTCAGGTTCAACAACCCCAGTTCCCTCAGCTGCTCCTCATAAGACTTATCCTTGAGACCCTTCACCAGCTTTGTTGCCCTTCTCTGCACCCTCTCCAGAACCTCAATGTCTTTCTTGTACTGTGGTGCC
>VYZX01002480.1:45384-56210 GCA_013401335.1 Brachypteracias leptosomus | reverse complement strand
CTACCAAGCTAGTAAAGGATTTGGAGCATGTTCCATATGAGGAACGGCTGAGAGATCTGGGGCTGTTTAGCCTGGAAAAGAGAAGGCTGAGAGGAGACCTTATTGCTCTCTACAACTACCTGCAAGGAAGTTGTAGTGAGGCAGGGGTCGGTCTGTTCTCCCTAGTGACAAGTGATAGAACGAGAAAATGGCCTGAAGTTGCACCAGGAGAGGTTCAGGATGGATATTAGGAAGAATTTCTTTACTGACAGGGTTGTCAGGCATTGGAACAGCCTTCCCAGGGAGGTGGTGGAGTCACCATCCCTCGAGGTGTTTAAGAGACAGGTAGATGTTGCACTTAGGGACATGGTTTAGTGGTGTTGATAGGGCAAGGACTAAGGTTGGATTCGATGATCTTGAAGGACTCTTTCAGCCAAAACTATTCTATGATTCTAGTGGGAGGTGTCCCTGCCCATGGCAGGGGGGTTGGGACTAGATGATCTTTAAGGTCCCTTCCAATCCTGACAACTCTATGATTCTATGATTTGGTTTATAACCTGTAACATGATAGTATGTCAAACTCAATTAAGTTTTAATTTTAAGAAAGTTTGAAAATTGTTGTGGAGAAAAGTGTTATTTCTTTCCAAATAAATAAGCCCCTAACCCAAGCAGGAAAAGCCACTCTGTAATTAGAAAACAGCACAATTCATTATATTCTGGCTATTTTAAAATATTTTTTTCTTTTTACTTAAAGCTAAAGGCAGAGCAGCTTGGAATCAGAAACTGTCTTCTATTATATAGTTAGGTTGTACTGTAGTTTTGGTTTGGTTTGGTTTGGTTTTTTTCTAAACAAGCTTGTAGTCATTCAGAAAATGAAATAATCTAAAATGTGGATACAAAGCATGAAAATTATTGTAATTTAAAAAATATGAAAGTATGAGTGGACATTATGTTCTTGACCAAATTATATTGAGTAGTGTCACAGATGTATTATTGTGGTGTTTCTTTAGTTGAGAACGTTGATACTTGTTTAAAGGAGGAATCTCCTTCTGCCTTGTAGAACTTGGTTCCTGTCACAGAATCACAGAACGTTAAGGGTTGGAAGGGACCTTGAAAGATCATCTAGTTCAACTGTCATAATGATTTGCCCTACTAGTGATGCATAGAAAAGAAATTAAAACTTGACTACTACTGATGTAATTTTTTTCTTTTTCTGTTTTTTTTAAATAGGTAGCTGTATTTCTAACAACTTAAATTAGAAGGGTTAAGGGTTTCTTTTGCATCAATGTTAGCTGACTTGAATAGTACTTTGTTAATTGTTATAATGTATTAGCACTTGCTTTTCTTGGAGAAGAGTTGAAGTGACATTGGATTAGCCCAGATAAAGTCTGGGGTATAGGATATGCTAGAATGTCTGTTTTTCTCTTTATTTTGGACATGCAAGCCCTGCTGTCCGGCACAGCTTTGCCCGTGGTTCTTGTCTATGTGATGAGGGCTCTTTGGGGCACTGAGTGGTGGCTGCAGTGCCGGGGAGTTGCCAGGACCTCATTAAGCATAGCTTGGGCCAGAGCCAGGCATTCAGGGCAGTGAGTCTCAGCATTTTCTCTCTCAGCAAAGAGAAGCAGCTCAAAAAGGGAGGGGAAGAAAGAAAAGACTGCTTTGCCCATCAACTGCTGTGTTTTATTGTGCTGAAGGGGTTAGCTAAGTTCTTGGAAATAAGCTTAGGCCGTAACTTATGCTAGCTGTTGTAAAAGTTGAATGTGTTCCCTCCTGGCCCTTGCCTTTTTCCTTTGCGTGAGACACAATAACTGTTACAGGATGTTCAAAGGTCTTCCTGTACTCTTAGTAACATTGACTTCTCTTGTGCTATATTCTAAATCAGGTGAGAAATAACATATGTTAAAGATGTAAACATTGCCAGCTTAGAAAAACATGATCTCGTTTTTACATTTCCCATTCTTTGCAAGCTGTAAATTATTTTCTAAAAATAAATATTTCAGTCAATTCTTTTTCTTAAACTATAAATCATAGAATCATAGAATTGTCAGGGTTGGAAGGGACCTTAAAGATCATCTAGTTCCAACCCCCATGCCATGGGCAGGGACACCTCCCACTAGATCAGGTTATTCAGAGCCCCATTCAGCCTGGCCTTAAAAACTTCCAGGGATGGGGCTTCTACCACCTCTCTGGGCAACCTGTTCCAGTGTCTCACCACCCTCATGGGGAAGAACTTCTTCCTAACGTCTAATCTGAATCTACCCACCTCTAGTTTTGATTCATTCTCCCTAGTCGTACCACTACCCGACACCCTAAAAAGTCCCTCACCAGCTTTCTTATAGGCCCCCTTAAGATACTGGAAGGCCACAATAAGGTCCCCTCAGAGCCTTCTCTTCTCTGAATAACCCCAACTCTCTCAGTCTGTCTTCGTAGGAGAGGTGCTCCATCCCTCTGATCATCCTTGTGGCCCTTCTCTGGACTTGTTCCAGCACGTCCATATCTTTCTTGTAATAGGGGCTCCAGAAGTGGACGCAGTACTCCAGGTGGGGTCTCACAAGGATGGAGTAGAGGGGGAGAATCACCTCCCTTGACCTGCTGGCCACGCTTCTCTTGATGCAGCCCATTCAAATGATTGAATTACTAATTTCTATAAGGCATAAAGCTATTTTTTTCTCTTATACTAAAAGTATATTCTGAAAAACAGTAGCTCTGATCAGCGCCAATATAAAAAGCTTTTCATTTAAGCGCTACCCTGCTGAATGTTTTGAACAACTAAGATGAAGAACTGTGTCCTGAGGTATCTGTGTAAAGACAACCCAGAAAAAAATAGTGTAGCTGAGTCATTGCTAAAGCCAATTCATATTACAATGGATTGGATGAGTGTGTTACATGGATGTGTCTGGATCTCTCTTCTGTCTTTCTCTTGTGGTTTTTTTTTCCAGAAAGATTGCAGGGTGGGCGGGAGTAGCATGAAAATGAGTTACAACCTGTTTCCAGCCAGGGCCATCAGCTGTGAGGGGTACTGTTTACTCATGATAGCTGACTGGTTTTGCAAATTTGCATAAACAGCTCTTTTGCAAACTTTTATTTAGAAATTACATTCTCCTCCTTAGTTTAATAGTTTATTTGGGGAAATGATCACATTCTTAGCACAGCCAGGAAAAACTCTTCTCCCTGAAGAAATAAATGGTGGCTTTTGTTGATGATTGTACCAGGTATGTGGCAAAAGTTTACGTAGTGCTGTTTTGTGTTTTGAGAACTAAACCTGAAAATGAGTCAGAATATTCATAAAACTAACACATGGCCCCTCAGACTCCCCATGGCTTGTGGTTTCAGCAAAAGCCCTTTGTGGAGATGCAGTGGACAGACTGTTACACAATTCATTGTTTGAGACCTTTATTTGTCTTTTTTGTATAGCAGGGAGTATGTCTTGAAGACATTTTACTGTTTATCAGATGCTAGGCTTACTTAAGCTTCTGGAAGTGCTGTTGAATGAGGTAAATTGTAGTGAAAAGGACTTTACAATGCTGTTTGTACAGCTGCAGCTCAGTTAATAGAGACATAAAGAAGCTGGCGAGAATGGGGACCTGAATAGTCCTATATTGTCTGAAAACTGGTTAGCTGGGTTGACGATGAAGGCGGGAAGCAGCTGTTCCCATACTATGTTGTTAATCATTTTCTGGGAGTGGAGCAATGCAAAGGGCAGTACTGCTGAATGGTTGCAGTTAGCTTTTAAAACAACATTTGTTTTACAATGCAGAGAAATTGTCTGTGTTGTCTGAAAGAAAATGTGTTTGCTTTTTCAAGGGGATTTAGAATTTCTGTTAGGATTGCACAGACTGATGTTGAGTCAGTGCAATGGTGCAGTCTTAAGAAAATGAGGAGAAAGAGTAAAGAGGGATGAACACTGAGTAGTTGGCTGGCACATCAACATATAGCTGATGAGTGAGCTAGAGGGAGTTGGTTACAATTTCTTGTAGAATATCGGTTTAAATTTTGCAGTGTGCTAGCTTCAGAGAGAGGAGCACATACTGATGGCTATTACTCTCTATAGATTTCTTTTACAAGAAATGGTAGATCTGCAGGTATTTAAAACAGCATAGTCAAAAGCTAAAACCTGGAAATATTGCTGACCAAGCTGAAAACTTTAGGCTTTTCCCTCTAGGCTAAATAGGTAAGTTGCTTTCAATATTTTAATATATTAATGCTACAGATGTTCAATAGTTATTGATAATAGTATGTAGGAAGAGTATCACTGAGCTCTGCATCTTATTTGTTTAATAATGCTAGAATGGGTGAAGTACAAAATAAAATTAAAAATCATCACAGAAGCATTTGTTGTTGAATTTTTTTTCCTAAACTTGAAAATGACATACATCTTTCACAGTTATCACAAAATGTCTGTTTGATGGTTTAGAAGGTTGTAGCTTTCCTTAACTTAATCTAAATCATTCTGCAGGTCCTTACAGCTGGTTTTGTGACCTGGGAACTTTGTAGCCATAGGTCCTGCACACCATCTTTATACCTAAAAGTAGCTGAGGTAGTTAGAAGGAAGTAATTTCATTGAAGTTTTGCTTTTTTCACAAAATATCCTCAAGTGAGAAGTGATTTTCTTGAATTTTATTAGATCACACACAAAAAATTTTAAAGATTCTGAGTAATTATAAGCCAAATTTACAGGCAACTATATGTGGCATTTTTCTGTGCCTTGATAGCATGCCAGAAATGTGCAATCAAATTTGCATGCTTCAATTTGCATTTAGTATCTAAAGCTCCATGTATATAATTTAGAAAATAATTTTTGGTTAGATATTTGATTTAAGAATTTAAACAACAATTTAAGAAAGGTTTCTAGTTATTATTGCTGTTGATGTTAGTCTCTCTTAATTGCTCACAGGTTAGGTACTGATATTGCTCAAACTTTTGCTCAGAGCTGAACTTCACATTATAAGGCATCCATCAGAAATTGCAGACACTTCTTCACTTATGATGTTTAAAAATGAAAAAATATTATTAAATTTAAAGAATTAAAGTTGCCTCTAGCACATTGTCAAATTACAATAGCAACTTAAACCTTTTCATTGCACTTCCCCCACTAGTGAGTGTCAGTTCCCCACTGCAGTGGGTGGGCTTTATAAGGACTCCAGATAATTGACAACTGAGGTTATTTTGGATATTAAGGCTGAGGGCTCTAGAAGGGAAATACAGATGTGTGCTCTATTTTTTTATTGCCTAGTCAATACTAATTAATTACTTGACCTGTATGTTTCCCTCTATTATTTATTTTCTTTTCAGAAAGAGAATTCATACTGTCCTCATTTTCCTATTGAATTCTTTGAGAGGTGTGCCAAGTAAGCCCAAGTATTTGGGGTCAGCTGGGAAATTATTTTTTTTCCACTCATAAGAACTGAGCAATCTGTCAACTGTAATAGAAACTTGCAATAAGAACTAGAGACAGTATTCTTTCATGTATTGGTACTTGTTTTCATTTGTGTGAACTGGAGGACAAAGGGCTCAATCTCCAAGGCATGTCAATGTTACTAGTAAATAGCCATATTGCTATTTGAAAGTCACAGCTTGCAAAAATCCTGTAAATACTGGCATCTGTGCCTGCCATAAGCAATTGTAAATTGCTTGTCTTTCCTTGCACCATACTCCTGCCACTTCATCCGGGCCAGGAAAGTGAGAAAGGAAGGTGCAATAAATATCAGAAGTTCACTTTGAAACAGAGGAATGGCTTCTGCAAACTCAAAAATGGATTAAGCAAGAGCTGGATGAACGTCATCTTAATTATTCTTCAGAGTAGGGGCCAAGCCAGAAAATCTGTCATTTTTTATTGGTTTTTCTTCTGTGTGTTTTTGGCAATGGGAATACACTGAAGAACTGATGCATTTTGATGGAGTGTTAATTTTTGCATGAATAGTTTAATGGCAGTTCTAGTTCATAGTGGCACCTGAAACAATCTTTTGGTTATTGTTGCTTCCATAATGCTGAATTTCATGCAGAACAGTGGAACCAATGGAGAAAATTCACAATGATCTGTCATACATACCCAGATGGTTGTATAAAAAATATAAGCCAATGGTGCCTTTACTCCAGCCTTCCATGTTTTCCTAGAGGTAGACCAACCCTGGATTAGTTTTACAATCTCCATAGTACTTTTTTGGGGTGGTTTTTTTTTTAATTGTTACTATTAGTATTTTCTGAGATTTTGATTCAAAGATATACAACCATTTCTACAAATTGCATTCAGGTAGTTAGGCAGAGTTGATAGGGCAGGTACAGTGAGACACTATGAACCACTGTGAATGCAGTGTAAGGAATAAAAGAGCTGGGCTACCAGAAGAATCTCCTGTGAAGGGTGGTGACATGCGGAACTAAACTCCACAATCAGAAAAGATTGTAAAGTAGGTATGTTTTATTCGGCGCCGGGCACACAGGGCTAACGCCACCAAAAACGTGTGCCAAGCTACGCAAATAATTTCACAAGATTTCGAAACACGCCTATACATATTCATGACCTGTCCCTGCTTCTCATGCTAATTAGGCTCCTCCCATCTGCGGCTGCGCAGTGCCTTCTGGTGGTGGTCGCAGGTGGTCGCTGGGGGGCTCAGGGATGAAGACGCGCCGTCTTCCTCACTGAACTCTCTCTGACGCCGGTGTACTGCGCATGCCTGGTGTCCATTTGGTCTTGGCCCAAGACTTTTATTTAGTTCAAACCGGCCCCTTGGGGTGAGGTCCTTTGTCCTTAGGGAGTATCTCTGTAGCTTTCCTCCACTACATTCTGATAGGTAATTACTCAAAAGCGGTAGAGCAGTAACACAAAGCAAGGGAAAATTACAAAATGTACTGCACATTTGAGGTAGCTTATGCAGGAGCTATGTAGCAGTGGAACTCTGGCTCTGCAGAAGCATGTGGCAGAATTGCCACTGACTTCAAAGAGATCAACCCTTGGATTGTAAAGGGACTTCAATAAATACTTTGCGTAGTTCTTTACTTGTTCTAGTGACATTTCACATGGGCATTTGGATGCAGATGTCATGATACTGATTATTTTATTTGTTTTCAGAACTGTGAAAACAGGTGAATTTATCGGAGCTTGTGTGGGCTTTGCAAGAGCAAATTCTGTGGCAGATGTCCCTGCTAGTCTTAGGAGTCTTTGTAGGAGAGAGAGAGAGGCACCTTAGAAAGAAGCAAGATAGACGTGGCATTTTGTTCCATCTGGAATCTGAGTGCGTTGCATCAAGGAAGCTTCAAGAGCTGCAGTTGCTATAGTGATGCTTGCAGTGATGCTTTTCAGTACTTATTTTCTTTGCACACATGTAAAAAGTAAAGCCAAGAAAATAAAAATTTGAAACCTCAGACTCATTTAGCTTTAAATGGTGGCTTGCGTGGAATCTTTTAAATAAATTTATGCATATCAAGAAAACTGTATAATATGAAAAAATGTTCTGTTCAGCTTACCGCCAAGAGTCAATTTCATTCTTTAATAGACAAAATTCTTGGTTCTTTTAAGATACTACTTGTGTCAGCACAGGATTAGTGTTAGTGTATGCTCCAGCAGAAGGTGATGGGGGTATGCATGTGTAGATCCCATAGGATTCAATTGTTTGTAATGCTGTGAGGAGCTTATGTCTGATTTTCAGATTAAAACACAGCAAGACATTGCACATTGCACTTCTTCCATTTCCTCCCCTGTTGCATTGCAACTGGCGCTGGTTGGGAAGCTGGTTGGCTGTGCTGAAGAGGAGCAGAGAGACCTCCACAGTATTTTTCAGCTTCTGCCCTGACATCATCTCTGACTCTTAACACTGCTATTTGACGCTTTACTGGAATTTAACAACTTCAGTACAATTTAAGTGTAAATGGTTACATGTGTATAGTAAAAAATTGTAGAAGTGAGAAATGTGGATTAGACATGGCAGAATTGAGTATTGTGCCTGCCAGAGGTCCTCTGAGAAGTTTTGTGCTACTATTAAGTAGGAGGCACTTTTTAATTCTTTCAGGCGTAAAAATTCTCATGTCTAATAAGCACCATTGGAGTGGTTCTGGTGTGTCTTGCCTCTATCCAGCATGCTTTCTTTGAACTGTTCAAGAAATCCATGAGGTCTTTATTTTTCTCACATTTGGTTCTGTTTGAGAGTTTGGCTAGCAGACTCACCAAGGGTCACCGACAGGGTGTTCCACAGTGGGGGTTCATGCTAGTCGCATTACTGTAGCCCTGAGAGGTCTCTAGGATGTCCTCATCTTCCTTCACTGTAAGTCTGGAGCTACACAAGTGTTACCCATGAAATGGGAAAGTTAATGACTTCCACTGATTAGGGACTTTGATAAGCACTTTGTAGTAATAGGCAATATGATAGTAACCAGCATAGTTTTGGTCTTTCTTATTTTAATATTTTTGATACATACTTGGATGAAAGCATGAGTTGATTCCTGTCTCTATTTATAGTCAGAATAAAGACACAGTGTAATGACTTAGGACAAAGAAATGCCAAAACGTGGAGGTCAGATCACAGGCTGAAGAATGCCAAAGATAGATACAATGGAGCTATGTACTACGTCAGCTTAACGCACATGTTAGTATGGGGATTTTGTTGGTACCATTTTTTAATGGTTAAAAAAAGGGGAACTCATTTATTCATTGTGGACTTACATTGTGGTAGAAATTAATTTTAGCACAAGCTTGGATGAAAAGAGGAGGGTGACTTTGTGACTTGGTAGCTGGTCATGGGAACTACTCTGTATGTGTATCTACACTCTGTGTAGAGAGTGACCTAGAAAAGGTGTATTTATTGGTGCTTATAGGAGAAACTGACATCTGCTATTAAATGCATCACAGGAGGAGTGGGCAAGGAAATGATAAGCAGATTGAAAAAAATCAGTGAGACTGAATGCTGTAGGACTTTGGAAAGTAAGATGGGAAGTGCAATGAAGTTAAGCATTAAGGGGAGAAACAGTGAGACAGAACCTTACTGCTGTGAAAGAGACATCGAAAGGAGCCTAATAATAATGAAATCTGCACTGGGAAAAACCTACGTATGACTTCAAATGTTACGTGATGGATTCTCCACTTACTGTTTCAGTAGCTTTTGCAGTTCAAATACTACTATTATAATGATGGTATTTCGTGAGTAAACTCTACGCAGTGTATTCCGAGACTGCTGAATTTCATTGTACTTGTAACTGAAAAAGACAGATAATATAATTTAGTAATTTTGCAAAGTCTGCAAACTGCCATGTCTTGTTAAGTCTTCCGTAATGTTGAAAATACCCTCAAACTTGATTTTCATATAGAAAAATGAATTTTTTTTGTTTAGGACTTTATTCACGTTTTTCCTTTGCTTCCTTATTTGACTTTTCATTGAATCAAAAGAGCTTCAGATGAAGTGAATGGTGGCCTGCTGAAAGACTTACTTCTGTAGTTTACTTACTCATTCATTGGGTAGAGAAAGCTTAGTCATGACTGAATTAAATTCCTCATTTTTTCATCCATGGAATGCTCCTTTCCCTCTGTAACTGGTGTTCACCAATGGGAACAGTTGTGCATTTCCTTTGTTGGACGATCTTCAATTCCCTTTGCTATTACCCTACAAAGATGACTTGACTTCTTGTTTTCTTGTTTTTTGTTCTGTTCTCCTCTTTACAGAGAAGAGACTTACGTATCTGCCAACATTGTCATTATTTTACTTCCAATTTTGCATCAATACCCTTACAATGTTCTGAGAGAGCACTTATGTCATATTAATTGGAGTGAGGGGGAGAGAGGAAAAAGGATTAATGAAGCTGAGCATGAGCCACTTTTTTTTCCTCTGTGAAATCCAACTGATTTTGTTGCCGAGAGCTTCTTCACTTTAATTTCTGTTAGTTTTTTCTGGTCCCTGAGTAATATAGTGACTGGGTAACCTTAAAACCCACATAAATGAATGTATTTACTGTTTTCTCATCCTCATTGTCCTTGGTGATGTGCAACTATGATTTAGAAAAAGCAACGTGGATAATACAGCTTTTAAAAATAAAGAAGCCAAAGACTATGTGAATGAACTTGTATGTAGACCCTCTTAACAGTCTTTACTTGGGTGGGTGGATAGGGAGGAGAATTTCAAGAGCTTTTGTACAAGGATTGAAAAAAGCTTGCAAACTTGAGAGGTTTACTTTTCAGTATTATGGGATAGAGACAGCAAGCAAGATTTGGAGACTAACCACATTGTAAACAACCTGAGAATGAAACAATGGTAAGCTTCTTTCCTTTAAATACTCTGTCATTCAGATAGGGCATTTGAAAACTGTGAATGGCTGTTTGTTGAGGTTTAGGTTCAATCCACCAGATCTACAACAGATGCTCTCTGTTAACCCCCCTTTCCCTCCTAAATAGAGGAAGAGAGAGGATAAGGGAGAGAGACTTATGGCCCCCTCCCCTCCCAAATGTGAGAAGAAGGGAATGAGAGAGAGGCTTCCGGATTAGAAAAGAAAACTAAAACAGCTTTAATGAAGATAATGATAATAAAATAGAATATATACAAAACCAGTATTGAACCCAACCTCCCCCTGATGGCAATTATATCACCGTCACCACTGAGGCTGTGGAGCAGGCATTGGCAAAGTCACAGACCAGGCTCAGCAGCTGATGGGAACCGGGTTCAGGAGCTGGGTTCAGGAACACACGAATCAGGATCAAAGTCAGGGCCAAGAAGAAAGCAAGCAAAAGGCAAGAAGGCCCCTAAAGGCAGACCAAAGGAACGGAGGCCTAAGGATCCCAAAGGGAAGAGAGTCAGATCCTCGAGATCCCTCAGCTTTATACTGAATATGACATATATGGGATGGAATACCTCGTTGGTTAGTTTAGGGTC